>JACEEZ010023507.1:100967-113467 GCA_016584305.1 Chionoecetes opilio | reverse complement strand
CTTAATATTCTCCTTCAGTATAAACCCTTTCCTATCCCTAAATCCCTATCCCTACATCCTTACCTCACTCCTACTTTTATCCTCCTTCTCTAGGACACAAATATCTTCCTTTCAAATACTTTCTCCTCCTCCTCCTTCCCTCCTTGTCTTCCTACCATTCACCCTTCCCTCTCGCTCTTCCTTTCTTGTCTTCCTGTCCTTCCCCTTCCCTCCCTCCTTCCTTTTGTCTTCCTGTCCTTCCCCTTCCCTCCTTGTCTTCCTGCCCTTCCCCATTCCCTCCTTGTCTTCCTGCCTCCTTCCTTGTCTTCCTACCCTTCCCCCTTTTCCTTCCTTGTCTTCCTGTCCTTTCCCCTTCCCTCCATGCCTTCTTGCCCTTCCCCCTTCCCTCCTTGTCTTCCTGCCTCCTTCCTTTGTCTTCCTGTCCTTTCCCCTTCCCTCCTTGTCTTCCTACCCTTCCCCCTTCCCTCCTTGTCTTCCTGCCCTTTCCCCTTCCCTCCTTGTTCTTCCTGCACTTCCCCCTTCCCTCCTTGTCGTCCTGCCCTTCCCCCTTCCCTCCTTGTCTTCCTGCCCTTCCCTCCTTGTCTTCCTGTCCTTCCCCCTTCCCTCCTTGTATTCCTGCCCTTCCCCCTTCTCTCCTTGTCTTCCTGTCCTTCCCTCTTCCCTCCTTGTCTTCCTGCCCTTCCCCCTTCTCTCCTTGTCTTCCTGCCCTCCCCCCTTCCCTCCTTGTCTTCCTGCCCTTCCCCCTTCCCTCCTTGTCTTCCTGCCCTTCCCCCTTCCCTCCTTGTCTTCCTGCCCTTCCCCCTTCCCTCCTTGTCGTCCTGCCCTTCCCCCTTCCCTCCTTGTCTTCCTGCCCTTCCCTCCTTGTCTTCCTGTCCTTCCCCCTTCCCTCCTTGTATTCCTGCCCTTCCCCCTTCTCTCCTTGTCTTCCTGTCCTTCCCTCTTCCCTCCTTGTCTTCCTGCCCTTCCCCCTTCTCTCCTTGTCTTCCTGCCCTCCCCCCTTCCCTCCTTGTCTTCCTGCCCTTCCCCCTTCCCTCCTTGTCTTCCTGCCCTTCCCCCTTCCCTCCTTGTCTTCCTGCCCTTCCCCCTTCCTTCCTTGTCTTCCTGCCCTTCCCTCCTTGTCTTCCTGCCCTTCCCCCTTCCCTCCTTGTCTTCCTGCCCTTCCCCCTTCCCTCCTTGTCTTCCTGCCCTTCCCCCTTCCCTCCTTGTCTTCCTGCCCTTCCCCCTTCCCTCCTTGTCTTCCTGCCCTTCCCCCTTCCCTCCTTGTCTTCCTGCCCTTCCCCTTCCCTCCTTGTCTTCCTGCCCTTCCCCCTTCCCTCCTTGTCTTCCTGTCTCCTTCCTTGTCTTCCTACCCTTCCCACTTCCCTCTCTTCCCGGCTCTTTAGTATCATTACACGGCATCACACAATCAAACAAGGCATCGCTGGATTGCTATGTCGTGTTACAGGTACTAGACAGGTACTAGACGGGACAGGTAACTCCTACAGGTATCCAGGTACGTACAGGTAGAGGAGCACCGGGAGGAGGAGGAGGAGGAGGAGGAGGAGGAGGAGGAGGAGGAGGAGGAGGAGGAGGAGGAGGAGGAGGAGGAGGAGGAGGAGAGAATGATGAAAGAAGAGAAGAGAGGAATAAAAATGAATGAAGCAGACCTATATTTCAGACTTTTTCCCTCTCTTCTTTCTTTCCTTTCTTAGTCTTGCTTTTCGTCATCCTTCCTTCCTTCCTTCCTTCCCTTCTCCCTCCTTCACCTTCACACAACCATCTCTCCCCACTACACACACAATCCCTCATCCCCACCACACACATCAATTCCCAAACCCCCCACAACCCCCCCCCCCCCCCCCCACCACACAAAGGGCAAATAGTAGGTATACTCACAACCACTTCCCGAGGTCACCACCACCACACCTGCCTTCAACCTCACTCACCTGGAACGAAAAAAATACATTAGTCATGGATAAGATAGTCAGTCGACCCTTTTATCTCTCTCTCTCTCTCTCTCTCTCTCTCTCTCTCTCTCTCTCTCTCTCTCTCTCTCTCTCTCTCTTCATTACACAGGAGCAAGGGTAGCGCGACACACACACACACACACACACACACTAAGATATGTATCATTGTATTCCTTATTAGTTGCACCCAGCCGCCTGTATCGCCCGGACAGAATACATTACACCATTATTGTATCCAGTGTCCGATGGGTGGTGGGCAGCGGAGGGAGGGAGGAAGGGGGAAGGGAGGGAGGGAGGGGGAGGGAGGGAAATGACAGGAGTAAAGGAAGGAGGTGGAGGAGGAGACGTTTGAGGCGAGATGGCAAAAGGGCACGACCAGAGAGAGAGAGAGAGAGAGAGAGAGAGAGAGAGAGAGAGAGAGAGAGAGCACACACACACACACACACACACACCATCACAAGGTTGAGACGTGGTAGAGGTGAGTGAATGACTAGAGTGGCAAGGAGGGATGGAGGGATGGAGGGATGGAGGGAAGGAGGGATGGAGGGAAGGAGAGAGGGGAGGGAGGAGTAGCTAGCCCAAGGATCGGTCGGGAGCTAAACAGAACCCTTCACACGGTCGAGAATCCCTTCAAGAACAACACACTACCACCCTTAGGAGCGTGTTAGGGCGGCCTCACCCCTCACCCCCTCCCTCCCTCACCCCCAATTATGCAAACTCTTGGGCCCACACCACCTGCAATTTGGCACTGTGCAAGGTGTCATTAGCAATTGACTTACAATGGCGTGTGTGCGAGGGACGGATCTCGGCAGGGCAGCGAGTGTTGTACTTGGGTAAAAGTTGGCGTGGAACCGTTTACACTTTAACAAAACATCCCTCAGTTACCGGCCAACCCCCGACACACACACACACACACACACATGGACCTTCCCCCTTCCTTCCCCCGCCACCGATGTAAACTTAGTAAGGGGAGGGGTTGACGGGGTGATAAAGGTGGGGGTGGGGATGGTGGGGTTAAGGGGGTGAGCTTAGACAATAGATGTGTTAGTAAAGCCAGTTTGTTTCTTTGTCCGTCTATCTATCCATCCATCTGTCTGTCTGTCTGTCTGTCGGGCTGTCGGGAGGGCGGGACGTGGACACTTAACGACGTACCAACACACAAACACACACACACATACACACACACACACATGACCGGGTTATGCAAATGGCCCCGGGTTCAGCCTGTTATTTACATGGTGGTGTTTGAATGGTTAATAACGAGCCTTGAGCCCAGCATCGCACTGTGTAAACTCGCGCCTCCTCCTCCTCCCTCACCTCTCTCGGCAAAGGTGAGGAACGAACTGTCCTCCTCCTCCTGCTCCTCCTCCTCCTCCTGTCGCTCCTGCAGTTACTCTTACTCCTATCTTCTTTTTTCTGCTCCTTCATTTCCTGCTTGTCTTCTTCCTCCTCCTCCTCTTCCTCCATGAGCTGTCGATTAGCAAAGACATTATTCTCTTCTTCCTCTTCTTTCTTTCTTTCCTATTCTTCCTCCTTCGGTAGTCAATGAGGGGATACATTACTCTCCTCTTTCTTCCTCTAACTCTAACTATACGTCTCTTCCCGTCCATTCCTAAAGCACAATACGGAAAAAAAGAGAAAACAACAATCTCACTCACACACACACACACACCTCATGTACAGATCCTCCATTAGAATTACACGATCAAAAATAAAAACAAAGAAAGGCGAGACAAGAGAGCTAGGTTGTAAAGAAGGGGAAAAAGAGAGAAAGAGAGAGAAGGGAAAAAAGAGAGAAAGAGAGAGAAGGGGAAAAAAGTGAAAGATAGAAGGGGAAAAAAAGGAGAGAAAAAGAGAGAAGGGGAAAAAAGGAGAGAAAGAGAGAAGGGGAAAAAAGTGAGAAAGAGAGAAAGAAAGAACGGAGAAAATTACTACGAGATGCAAATTACACGGCTTTTTGTGTGTCCCCGAAGTGACTGTGTCCTCGCGAGACCCAATCACCGGGTTCCCGCGGCCACGACCCATGAGGACACGCAAATTACACACCAAATTACCACAGATGCTCTCTCTCTCTCTCTCTCTCTCAGTGGCAGCACATACAATGACGTCTAATTATCTTTTTTGTACAAGACACAGACCGACACACGCACGAACAGGACGACGATAAACAGGAGGAGGAGGAGGAGGAGGAGGAGGAGGAGGAGGAGCCAGCTGCAGGTCAACCCTTCAAGGTGTCCCTGGAGATTTTTCTCCTGCCGGCGGGCGACCTGCAGTGAGAGAGGGCAAAAGGGCGCTGGGCAAACACTCCTCCTTCTCTGCTCTGCCTTACCTGAATACCTGAATGAGGAGGAGGAGGAGGAGGAGGAGGAGGAGGAGGAGGAGAGGAGAGGAGGAGGAGGAGGAGGAGGAGGAGGAGAGATAGATAGATAAGAGAGAGAGAGAGAGAGAGAGAGAGAGAGAGAGAGGAGAGAGAGAGAGAGAGAGAGAGAGAGAGAGAGGAGAAGAGAGAGAGAGAGGAGAGAGAGAGAGAGAGAGAGAGAGAGAGAGAGAGAGAGAGTTAGTTTACGATCCTGTGTTTGTTGTAAGCGTGTTGTGCATCCTTCATAGCGGCGGTGAGGGTGCAGTACCGCTAGGCGAGGCATTTATCCCCGACACTTTGGACGACGACGAGGAAGATCAGGGGCAGCAGGAGGAGGATCAAGGGGCAGCAGGAGGATCAAGGGGCAGCAGGAGGATCAAGGGGCAGCAGGAGGATCAAGGGGCAGCAGGAGGATCAAGGGGCAGCAGGAGGATCAAGGGGCAGCAGGAGGATCAGGGGGCAGCAGGAGGATCAAGGGGCAGCAGGAGGATCAAGGGGCAGCAGCAGGATCAAGGGGCAGCAGGAAGATCAGGGGGCAGCAGGAGGATCAAGGGGCAGCAGGAGGAGGTTTAAAGGGCAGCAGGAGGAGGTTCAAGGGGCAGCAGGAGGAGGATCAGGGACGGTATATAAGGATTAAGGGCATTAGGAAGGGTATGGAGACGTGTGTCTGGTTTCTTGAGGTACGTGTGAAAGCTAAATTTTGAAGATTCTTAAGCGTTGTATATGATAGTGGGACAAATTGAGAGGATTGAATGAATTAAGGTGAGTTGGGGGGACCAATTGATGGGGTAGAGTTGATGGCTGGTGGACGGGGTGAACGGATCGATTTGCGAGACCATTTAAGAGGTGCATAAGTTTGGGACGGGTGATTTTTTTTTTTTTTTAAGGGGAGGGAGGGGGGGCAAAGTTGAGGTTGACGGGGGTTTGAGGTGGTCCAGATCATCGGTCCAGCCCCCCCCTCGCCCCCCCCTAAAAGTCGTGCAGCTATCAAGTTTCCTTCACTTTGCATAAACCAACACACACAAGGAGCCCCTGTAGACACTCTCCCACCTGAGTGTCTGTCTCGCATTGGCCGCACAGTTAGCCAGCCACGGGACACGAACCCCAAACACACTCAACACCCACAACACACCCGGGCAAGACCTAGCCCGCCCGCTAAACTTTTTTTTTTTTTTTTTTTTTTTTTTTTACCCTCTTTGCAGGTCACCGATGATTCCACCACCTCCTCCTCTTCTTCTTCTTCTTTTTCCTCCTCCTCCTCCTCCTCTTCACCACCACCAGGAGCCAGGAAGCCACCTTCGGTGGCTTCACCACCACCAGGAGCCTTCTACTTTCCTATCCTTTCTCTCTTATTATCTAGTTAGTGTAGTGTAGTTAAAGCAAACAGCCTTGTAAGGACCTATTGGTCTGTTGCTGTTTGTGTTTCCTTTGTAATCCTTTGTAATGCTCCTCCTCCTCCTCCTCCTCCTCCTCCTCCTCCTCCTCCTCCTCCTCCTCCTCCTCCTCCACCACCACCACCACCACCACCACCACCACCACCACCACCACCACCACCACCTCGTTCTCAGAGGGTGGCCAGAGGTTTGAGACAAGGTGAGAAGCGGGTGAAAAAAGGATGTTCCGAGAGAAAGGAGTAGGTGAAGGGAGGGTGTCAGGGAGGGTGTCAGGGAGGGGGTGGGTTTGGGTAGCCCCCCCACCCCACCCCGGCCCCGTGTGTGCCCCACCTTCATTCCCCATGCAAAGTAGAGGCCACGGGTCCTAAAGGCTTTATCTACACCTAAGTACAGGGGCGCGCGGCTGTTACTTACCTGTATAAGGGTCTGGCCTTCACGGGGCGGCGGTATTAGGGGCCCCGGGGTGTGGCTGAAGGCGGCCCCGAAGGCAGAGAGGGGCGGGGCGGGGCAGGGCTGACACACACACACACACACACACACACACACACACACACACACACAGAAACACACACACATGACTGGCAAATCTTCCCGACCAACAAACAGGATCACTTTTGAAAAACCATTAGGAAGGACGTGCCCAATGTGACGGGGCGGGGCGGGGCGGGGCGGGGCAGGGCGGGGCATAAGGAAGAAGTAAAAAAAAAAATAGCATAGGATGGGGCGGAGAGGGTGGAAAAGAGGAGATGTTTGAAGTCAGGGTGGGAGAGCAGAGCAGTTTGAGTATGGAAAGGTTATCGGAGCGGGGCGAGGCGGGCGGGGTGAGCGGAGACAGGGTAGGAAAGGAAGGGAGGGAGGGAGAGAGAGTAAGGGAATGGGAGGGAGAGAACGAGGGAGGGAATGGGGGAGGGGGGAGAGAGAGGGGAGGAAAGAGGGGGAGGGAGGGAGAGAGAGGGGGGGAATGGGGTAAAGGAAAGGAAGGGCAGGAATGGGGAGGGGGGGGGGCGAGAATGACTGCGACGGGACCTTCAGAATTCGTGGATGACGCAGCAACAGAGTGACAGTCCGGGTGACGGCGACCGCGACACGAACACTCATCTGTCACCCACCCAACACCCGCTCACCCAAACCCACCAAGGCGTCACCACCCAAACCCACCCACTCACGACAAACCCACCCTAATAGTCTATGAAGTGAAGGGAAAGGAAGAGGAGAAAGTAGGAAGTCGTATGGAAAAAGGAGAGGAAAAGGAAGAGTAATTATGCAAAATGAGGATGAGAGGAAGGGAAAGAAGTGATAATGGGGTATGGAGAGAACGTATGGAGGAAAGGGAGGGAGGGAGGGAGGGAGGTAAAGGGAGGATGGGAGGTAAAGGGAGGATGGGAGGTAAAGGGAGGATGGGAGGTAAAGGGAAGATGGGAGGTAAGGTAAGGTAAGGTAAGGTAAGGTAAGGTAAGGTAAGGTAAGGAAAGGGAGGGAGGAGGAGGTGGGTTATAAGACAGGTAATATAATAGAGGTAAAGTGAAATATAAGAATGAGAGAGAGAGAGAGAGAGAGAGAGAGAGAGAGAGAGAGAGAGAGAGAGAGAGAGAGAGAGAGAGAGAGAGAGAGAGAGAGAGAGAGAGAGAGAGAGAGAGAGAGAGAGAGAATGACAGGTAAATAAAAACAAACCAAAACAAAGAAAAGGAGAAAGATAAATTTTAATGAGAAGAAAACTAGATAATACACAGAAAAGAAGACAGGAACGTGGTGCTGCAAAGAGAGAGAGAGAGAGAGAGAGAGAGAGAGAGAGAGAGAGAGAGAGAGAGAGAGAGAGAGAGAGAGAGAGAGAGAGAGAGAGAGAAGCGTTGTAGCGTCAAGGCAGCGACGCACCATTTAAAATAATCCTTCCCGACGCGAACAAAGGGGCAGTGGGCGTGAGTGCGGGCGTGGGCGGGCCTGCCAGCGTAATTAGGCGCGCCGGCCCAAGATGGAGGGCACGGTGGCGGCTGGTCCGTTACCTCCGATACCATCAAGATTCTCCTTTTCCTCCTCTTCCTCGGTCCTCGTTCTCCTCCTCCTGGGTCCTTCTAGTCCTCCTCCTGTTCCTTCTTCTCGGTCCTTCTAGTCCTCTTCCTCTTCCTCGGTCCTCGTTTTCCTCCTGTTCCTCCTCCTGGGTCCTTCTAGTCCTCTTCCTCCTCCTGTTCCTCCTACTCGGTCCTCCTCCTCCTTTTCCTCCTTCTAGTCCTCTTCCTCCTTCTCCTGTTTCGTTGTTCTTTCTTATTAAACTTTCGCTTCTTTCCAGTTCTTCCTCTGTCCTCCTAGTCCTCCTCCTCCTCCTCCTGTTTCGTTGTGTTGTTGTGTTCTCTCTTTTCTATTTTTCCCTTCTTCTTTTCCAGTTCCCTGATCAGTTTTTTCCTTTACTATCTTCTCCTTTCCCTCCTCCCCATTCTTCTTCTCTTCCTCGTCTATTTATTTTGGTTGGCCCACGAAGACGACACTTCACCACAAAGCCACACACACACACACACACACACACACACACACACACACACACACACACACACACACACACACACACACACACACATACACACTCACTCACTACCGGAGGGGTTCTCCGTAGTGTAGGGGTAGCACGCTTGGTTAACAACCGAGAAGTCCAGGGTTCGATCCCCGGGCGGAGCGGAAACATATGGGCTGTTTCCTTAAAACCCGAGCCCCTGTCCACCCAGCAGTGAATGGGTACCGGGTGTTAGTCGGGGTTTGTGACCTGCTCTCCGGGGTGCTGGCTTCGGCCAAAACCAAGCACTAAGGATGAATGATAAAAATGTTAGTATGAAGACGGGGTCATACGAGCGTTGCTCAGGCCCTGTAAAATACAACTAGATGAATACACACACACACACACACACACACACACACACACACACACACACAAACACACATGCATTCATCAATAAACATAACATAACATATTATCATAACACACGCGTATATTGAAAGGAAAGAAATACGATTAAAACAATACTATGGTCAATTGGTCATCTTTCAAGTACGTGCAGAATGGCAACACACACGCACGCACGCACGCACGCACACACACACAACACACACACACAGGTGGAACTGGGTGGAGTTGAGAATTCGGGAGAGATAAGAACTAAAAGAAAGAAGACAGTGGAGGAGGAGAACAGAGGAGAAGGAGGAGGAGGGAGACAGAGGAAGAGGAGGAGGGAGACAGAGGAGGAGAAGGAGGAGGAGGAGGAGGAGGAGGAGGAGGAGGAGGAGGAGGAGGAGGAGGAGGAGGAGCCACCAGCACCTAAACAACAGCTTCATCTTTCCTCACTCTTGGTCAACTTGTACTTTTCGATCCGGCGAGACGAATCGATTTCCTCATCTTTTTCCCACCTTGTTTTGTAAGTGGGTGATGGGCTGGGCTGGTCTGGGCTGGGGTGGGCTGACGGGGAGGGGGAGGGAGGTGGTAGGGGGTGGTGTTGGGGGAAGGAGGGGGCTGGGGTTGGAGGTGCGTGGCTGCAGGCGGCGGCGTCACACAAACAAGGCGTTACACGGATGGTTGGGGTTGGACATTACCCCGCGCCGCTCCGTACTTTATAGTCCCATTAATCAACATAATTTTATCTCCCTCGTCCCCGGGTATCATCAGCCTCTTACCTCCTGTCGCGGTGGGTGTCTCAAGGTGGGGGGGAGGGGGGAAGGAGGCGTGTGGGCGGTCCAGATACCCTCCCCGACCCCACCCTCCCTTCATCACGTCCTCCTCCTCCTCCTCCTCTTCCTCTTCCTCTTCCTCCTCCTCCTCCTCCTCCTCTCCTCTTCCTCTCCTCCTCCTCCTCCTCCTCCTCCTCCTCCTCCTCCTCCTCCTCCCGCGAAGGTAGTATACACACACGCAGTCTTCTGTTCCGCTATGATACTGTCCAGACACAAAGAAAATTCCTCGTTCATTGGGGAAGAGGTGTGAGTGGGTTGGGGGAGGGGGCCATGGCAGAGGAGAGGGAGGGGGCCAAAGCAGAGGGGGAGAAGGGACAGGGTGGCCATTATCAGCGCTGCGCGGGGCCTGCCAGCAACGCAGTCTTGCCGTAAAAACGCTGACAGACGAGGACGCAGCGGCGGCCACACTCCCGGCGGCGCAGCGCGAGTGTTGATCTTGCATCTGTGGGTAATGCCGATATTGTATCTCGTATTTCAGCCGGGCAACAGGCGGCAATCAGGCTGTCAAGGGGGAGGGAGGGGGCGACCCACACACTCGCCCTCCCGCTGTCTTCAGTCGCCGTGCCTCTCCAGGGTTCCCTGCAGTGCCTTTACCTGCAGGTTACCACCCAAAGGCACTCTCCCACACATCACGAGGCCGGCACTGGCACCCTGACTTCCGCCACGGCCCTTAAACGCCGCTTGGTTGCCGCCACACGCTGTCCGAAACATTGGGGGAAGAGTCGAGTGTCGGGGAGGCGGGGCGGGGCTCGGGGCACGCCTGACACAAGGGCCGGGCACAGATTACAGGGCACGGGGCTATTGCAGCTGCAATTTGTGCCATCCGCTCCATCAACACAGACAAGTTAACGAGATCACAGGCAACGCCAGCGATGCATCGCCGAAGCGGGGCTGCACCGCCTCCTGCTCGGCAAAAACTGCGCCCCATGACAGCCACAACGACGGAGGCCGCGGCGCACCAGGACGCAGGCTGCCATTAGCCCGCCGCCGCCGCCGCCACGCACTCCCGCAAACACTGCCCGGAAAAAAAACCCGGGTGGGATAATTGTGGCTTTTGTCTTAAAATGAGTGTGAGTGAGGCGTCTTTAGCCCGACAACACCACGGCGCTGGGATGACACACACACACGTCCCCTCACACGCCACGCTGAAACACAGACACCGCCCATCACCTCACCTCCCCCAGCCCCGGCCAGGCCCCCAGCCCCTGATCCACGCCGCAACGCCCCACCACCGACACCCCGCAATCATCCCGCGGCCTGTGTTGAAGGAAGGGCGCTGCTATCACGTCGGCGACTTCGCAGGAGCTGCCTGACGAAGAACAGGGAGCTGAAGTGTGGGAAAAGGGAAGGCGGAGCACGAGGTGAAAACTGCAGCAGCAGGGCCGAGCGTCGCTGGGAGTTATACTAAGTAACCTACTGACGAAGCCTTTAGCGTTCCCTGCTGGTGTCATCTATGTATACATGCTGCTGATGACGATGACGACCACAAGGATAATACTGATGTCCAGTTTTATCACAGAGCAGAACCCTAACAAATAACATAACCGTCACGCGTTACTTCACCGGAACGTTCTGTGAGGAGGAAGCACAAAATGACACTACCTAAATCTATGCAGGAGAGGACAACAATAACAAGACTCAAAATGCGTTGAGCAATGAATATGTAAAACCATGAATATGTTTCTCTCTCTCTCTCTCTCTCTCTCTCTCTCTCTCTCTCTCTCTCTCTCTCTCTCTCTCTCTCTCTCTCTCTCTCTCTCTCTCTCACTTCTCTACGGCTTTCTCCATCCCCTCCATTCCTTTTCCTCTCCCTCCCTCTCTTGCTTGAATCCATTTTAAGCTGGCCATTTTTTCACACAGTTGTCAGCCCGGAAGTACTGACGGGACACATCATTTTTATTTCCTTTTATTTTTTTCTTAGGCCTGTGTGCTCGCCAGATTGAAGGCCCGACATGGAAAACAATCTGGCCTCGCGAATTTCAGAACAAAAAGTAAGATGGAAGATAAAAATACGTAGGAAAAAAAATATATGGTAAGGGAAGGAAAGACTAGTGGATAGATGGATTGTTGAGCTCTACAACAACAACAACAACTACTACTACTACTACTACCACGACATTAGCACACTACTTACTACTACTACTACTACTACTACTATTACCACCACAACGACATTAACACACTACCACTACTACCACTACTACTACTACTACTACTACTACTACTACACTACTATTACAACTACCACCTTTACCTTCCCTCATCTTCCTACTGACGCTCAGAGGAAAAAAAATGACAGGTAAAATGGAAGTGTATTTGGGGTGTGTTTGGAGGGTGAAAAGGAGGCTAGGGGGTGGAGGGTGGGTGGAGGTGATAAGAAGGTGGTGATAGGGGTGGAAACATGCATTGGGAGGAGCTGGTGGTGTGGATGGAGGGTGTGTGGATGCGAGGCTGTCAATGGGTGTCAAGATGAGAGTGAGAGGCAGGGAGAGAGAGAGAGAGAGAGGAGGGATACACACTACTACTGCTATTACTGTCATCCCCTACCTGTGTGTGTGTGTGTGTGTGTGTGTGTGTGTGTGTGTGTGTGTGTGTGTGTGTGTGTGTGTGTGTGTGTGTGTGTTTCAACCTGATGCCTCTTACAGTGTCCTTCCTCCTCCTCCTTCTCCTCCTGTTTTATCTCCTACTTCTTCCTCCTCCTCCTCCTTATGGTACTTGGTTGAAACACTGATTCCTTTCTTTGGCTTGCACAAGAGAGAGAGAGAGAGAGAGAGAGAGAGAGAGAGAGAGAGAGAGAGAGAGAGAGAGAGAGAGAGAGAGAGAGAGAGAGAGAGAGAGAGAGAGAGAGAGAGAGAGAGAGACACACAAAGATATCGTCAACCTTCCTAAAGTTACGTCTGAGCTGCAGTAAATTTTTGTCAAGTCTGACTTTGGTACGAGTTTCAAAACAGAGAGAGAGAGAGAGAGAGGAGAGAGAGAGAGAGAGAAGAGAGAAGAGAGAGAGAGAGGAGAGAGAGAGAGAGGAGAGAGAGAGGAGAGAGAGAGAGAGAGAGGAGAGAGAGAGAGAGAGAGGAGAGAGGAATGAGAGAGGAG
>JACEEZ010023507.1:90967-95967 GCA_016584305.1 Chionoecetes opilio | reverse complement strand
AGAGGAAAAGGGAAGGGGAAGGGATAGAAAAGGGAGTGAAAGTGTCATGAAAAGAAGGGGGGAAGTGAGAGTGGGTGAGAGGGATTGTGAGAATGATTGTGAGAGGGTTGAGAGGGCGTTGGACAAACCAGGGGAGGGCGTGGTTCCTGTAGGGGTGAAGGGAAGGGGGTGAAGGGGGTGAGGGGGAGCTAGAGTACATCACCCTCCCCCCATGGTGACAGTTACCCCCCCTTCCCTATCCTCATATACCCATACTATGCCCCTCCTCCTCCACGCCTTCTTCTTCTTCTTCCTCCTCGGGTGGCGCGCTGTCATCTGATCCGCTCGTGTGACTGCTGGTCGGCGGCTGTCCTCAACAAATGTCCTCCTCCTTCCCCTAAAGACACTTATCTCCACCTCCTCCTCCTCCCCCTAAAGACCCCATCCCCAAACCTCCCCCCCTTTTAAAAGACCATCTCCACCCCCTCCTCCCCCCCCTAAAGACCCCATCTCCACCTCCTCCTCCCCCCCAAAGACACTCCCTCCCCTCCTCCTCCCCTCCCCCAAAAGACACCACTCCACCTCCTCCTCCTCCCTCTAAAGAAACCCATCTCCACCTCTTCCTCCTCCTCCCCCGAAAGACACTCATCTCCACCTCCTCCTCCCCCTAAAGACACTCATCTCCACCTCCTCCTCCTCCTCCCCCTAAAGACACTCATCTCCACCTCCTTCTCCTCCTCCCCCTAAAGACACTCATCTCCACCTCCTCCTCCTAAAAGCACTCATCTCCACCAGTAAATGGGTAGCCTCCTTTCTTCTTCCCTCTCTTCCTTTTCCTCCCCTTCCTACTCCATCCCTCTACACACCATATCAAACTATAAAACATCTCTCCCCTCTCCCCCCTTCCCCTCTCCCCCTCTCTCTCTCTCTCTCTCTCTTCTCTCTCTCCTCTCACGCCCGTAATACAATTTTAGCGGTAATGTTCCCACCCCCGCCTCCAACAGCCCCCCCCCCACCCCCCCCCCATGGGGTACACCCCAAACATCCCTTCCCCACCCCCCCAAAAACCCACCAAGCCAGACAGACAGACAGACCCACGCCCTCCCACGCCCAAAAATGCCTTAGAAGTGCCCCACCTTTTCCCTCCTCCCTCTCCCCCTCCTCCTTCTCCTCCTCAATCTTCCCTAAATCCTTACCTATTTGATTTCTTCCTCCTCTACACCTCTCCCTCCCTTACCTCTTTCCTCCTACATTCCTTCCTTCCTTCCTTCACGACGGTAAACGCCCTTCACCTTTTAACAAGCTGGACCCCCTTTCCCTTTTCCCTTTCCCTCCCCCTTTTTTCCCTCTTTTCCCTTTTCATCCCCCTTCCTACCTATTTTTTCCTTCTCTTTCCCTTTACTTACCCTTTCTTCTTCATAACGAAAACTCTACCTCATTTTCACTTAACACTTTAATCGCACTTATAACCCATATTTACCTCAACTTTACTGTTAAGTGGATCTATATAGCACTCACCCATGTACCCCCAACCCCCCAATCCCCCCCACCATGTACCCCCAACCCTCAACCTCGTCACCCAATCCCTTCCTTCCCCCAAGACCTCCTTACTTTACTTCTCTTTATTCTACTCTTCTTACTCCTTAAATACTTCCTCCCTCCTCTGGTTTTTCTTCAGTATAGTTCCTATGTAAAGGAATAATAACTGTGGCATTTAGTGATGTTTGTAGTGGCAGTGTTGTGGTAGTAGTGTGGTGAAATATAGTGGTGTTAGTGGGTGGGTGGTGGTGGTATAGTAGTAGTGTAGTAGTAGTAGTAGTAGTATAGTAGTAGGGAGTATAGTGTGTGGTGGGGGTGGTAGTGTGGTGGGGGTGGTAGTAGTCATGGTATAGTATATGTAGGGTGGGTAGTTAGTATTTGGGTTTATATAGTAGTAGTAAAAATAATAAAATTAAAAAAGTAAAAGGGCAAGAGAGTTCAAAACTTTTAAGATTTCAAATTATGACAAGAAAGGAAGGGGAAAAGGGGAAGAAGAGGCAGAAAAAGAAAGGAAGAGGAGGAAACTACCTAAATAAGCTTAGTTTTTGCTGAGGGTATTAAGAAGATAGTGATGATGATGGTGGTGGTTTTGGGGGGACATGTGATATGGGATGACTAAAAAAAAACATATCACACCATCTTTCTTCATCTTTTTACTTAATCACAAAAAACTCGTCATTATCTTCTTTCTCATCCATCCACAAAGCATATCATCATCATCTCCCTAAATATCCTCTCCTCCTCCTTCTGATTGCTACTGATAAGCGTTTCCCCTTTAAAACACAAACATTTTGGGGGCCAACCCCCCGCGGGAGCTCTTCCCCCACACACCACCCCACACACACACACACACACACACCACCAACCTCTCTCTCTCTCTCTCTCTCTCTCTCTCCTCTCTCTCTCTCTCCCTTTTCTCTCTCTCTCCTTTCCCTTTTTTATATTCTCCTTTTTAGCTTTTTTTTTCCCCTTCTTTAATTTTTATTCCACCCCAAATACCCTTGCAATGAAAAACCACTACTACTACTACTACAGCCGCTAAACCAACTCACGCCTTCCTTATCTACGGCTCCATCAGATTCCGGTATCATTTCCACCATCAACTTAGAAGGCTTCACCACCACCACATTACCTGCATACAGCCCTCCTCCTACACCTCCTCCTCCTCCTCTTCGTCTACCTCCCCCTACACATCCTTTTTCACGCCCCATCCCTCCCCCATCCCGTTTGACCATTACCACGTCACACATATTGCTGCTCCCTCCTCCTGCTCGTGTCCTCATCCTCCTCCTCCTCCTTCTATATATGTTGGAGGTTGTAGAAAAGGAGAATAAAGAGGAATAGGAAGAGGAGGAGGAGAAACGTGTGTAGTGTGTACAGAGAAGCCATGACTATCTTTGTTTCGACTTGTGCAAATACCAGCCGGGATTGTGGTGATGGTGGTGGTGGTTGTTATTGTTGTTGTTACTTAAGTTTGATCGTGTTATGTAAGAATATATTGTGACGAGGAGGAGGAGGAGGAGGAGGAGGAGGGGAGGAGGAGGAGGAGGAGGAGGAGGAGGCACATGAAGGAGTTGAAGGTGAGAGAATATAGATCGTTATATTATGAAGGTTGTGGTGTGTGTGTGTGTGTGTGTGTGTGTGTGTGTGTGAGAGAGAGAGAGAGAGAGAGGAGAGAGAGAGAGAGAGAGAGGAGAGAGAGAGAGAGAGGAGAGGAGAGAGAAGGAGAGAAGAGGAGAGGAGAGAGAGAGAAGCAGGAGGATAAGTGACTGACAACAAAATAACACACACTAGTCCGTCACTCTCACTAACCCTCCCCTTCCCCTCTTCCCCTCCTGATGTTCCCCTCTCCCCTTCCCTTCGCCTCCCAGCCCCCAACAGGACGAGGCTACTCAACGCTGACGTCAAGCTCCTCGTCAGTCATGCTCCTGCGGGGGACTGACTGACTGACAGACTGGTGAAGTTGATTCTAAAGACATTCTCCCTCGAGCATTCTGAATTTCACACAAGAACGTAATGGAAGGAGGAAGAAGGAAGGGAAGGAAGACAGTCACAACTCTCTCTCTCTCTCTATCGTGTGCGTGCCAGGGCGGTGAGCTGGCTAACAAGGCCTCTACCTCCTCCTCCTCCTCGGCTCATAAACAGCAACACACCAGTGACCACCCTCACCCGCCGCCCGCCCGTTCTCAACACTCTTCTGTATAAACACTGACCCTCGTAGATCATAGCTGTCCAGACGCCCTCCCTCCCTCCCGCCCTCCACGCTACACAGCCACCACACCTCCTCTCCCTCCCCCCGCGGAATATAATGGTGCTCGTCACTCTTAACCACCACGTCGGCGGCACCTGACACCGAGCCTACCATCAGCGGCGTCCACTATAAACAATAGCCACAGTAAACAGTCCCCCTCCCCCCCACCCTTAGCGGCAATCATTATCCCTGTCCAACGCCACGTCTCTCTCTCTCTCTCTCCTCTCTCTCTCTCTCGGGTGCCCCTCCGCCGCCAGTACCCTCACGCCGCCTCACTTTCCCGCCCGCACAAAGGCGTGTGGCCGCAGCCTCCGCCTCGCGCCGCCCGTGAGACCACGAAAGATGGACGCCGACTCCGTGCCCCGCAAACAAGATGGCTATGAATCCGCCAATAATTTCCCGAGCGAAACCAACGTAAATAAGGTCCGCTCGTTCCCAGTTGCAGGCCCCAACGAGGGACGTCGACGGGCCTGCACATCGTTCACTCCCACATGTCTTCGTTCACCGCCTCTCGTCCGCCTACCGTCCAGGGCCTCCCGTGCTCTGATGGCCCTGGGGTACCTCGAGGCCCTCTGCTGAGCCTGTTAGTGACCACAGGGGGGAGTCTGGAGGCGGCAGGGCGGCGACGCTATACGCTATCAGGGAGTCCTGGAATCGGCAAGACGCTGGAAGTAGAGTGGCGGCACGGCCAGGCGGTGGCTGGCGTGGCGGGGCGGCGCGGGCACCTTGCCGGCCAACAGTCACAAATCATGGCTAAATCACGCGCGCGTCTCTATCCCACCCAAAGCCTTTAGCCGCGGCTTTGACTTCATAATTGATATCGATTCCGTCAGGGATTACTCTTCCAGCTTGGAGGCGTCGTGGGGGGCGTGGAGACGTGCCTCGCGTACCTTGGTGAGCGGTGATGGGGGACGGCGGCATGCGGGTGCGGTGTGGGTGGTGGGCTGCCGCGGGGAGGTCGGGGCAGCGGGCGTGGGTTGAGACAGTCCCCGCCTCATGCGTCTTGCCAACACCAGGAGGCGTGGGCCCGCACCTCCGCAACACCAGCGCTCACACCCCGACACACCACACAAACCCCGACCACACCACCCACGCCACAACCCCATCACCACAACTCCACTACACAATCACCCACACCAACGTCACCTCACAACACCTAAACCACCGTCGCCACACACCACCGGCCACACCAGTTACCACATCCCCACCACACACACACACATACACACAC
>JACEEZ010023507.1:73467-85967 GCA_016584305.1 Chionoecetes opilio | reverse complement strand
GGATGTGATCCGTCGACACTCCGTGTTCAGCTTAAGGAGTAGGGTGGAGCTCTCTACGAACTCCATCATCACCTCCGTCAGACAGAGCTCGGCCTATGCATGTGGACCTATACAACAGCGGTGGCTGGGCCTGCTGTTTGTACAGAATGTGGGGTAGCACAGGTGTACAAGTATACCCTATGTACTATATGCACTTTGGTACTATGTGCTCTAATGTACTCATGCCATGTGCCTTTATTATGTATTTTTTGCTTTAGTTCTTAAGTTAACTCTTTGTCTTGTTGTTGTTGCTTTTTTGCCTGTATGCCTCCGGGTGATATTAAAATAATAATAATTATTATTATTATAGAGGTATATAGCTATTATCAATTATTTGCTTTACTACTTCAGTTCATTCCCTCGTCCATATATTATGTTGTAGTTTTTCTTGCATGCCTTCGGGTGAGAATAAAATAATAATAATTATTATTATTATTCTCTCCCAACACACACACACACGTTTCCTCCCCCTTCCTTCCCACCTGTCCCATCATCTTGATAAGCTATTTATACGTGTGTGTGTGTGTGTGTGTTTTGTGTTGTGTGTGTGTGTGTGTGTGTGTGTGTGTGTGTGTGTGTGTGTGTGTGTGTGTGGTAAGGCAATAATAGCAACCAAGGATGCTAGTGAAGAGATGAGAAGGAAGAGGAGGAGAGGGAGACGAGAGAGAGATGGAGGAGGAGGAGGAGGAATAAGGCGAAGGGCAAAGAAGATACATAAGTGTAAATAGGGAGGAGGAGGAGGAGGAGGAGGAGGAGGAGGGAGGAGGAGGAGGAGGAGGAATACAAAGGAATACAAAGGAAACACAAACAGCAACAGACCGATAGGTCCTTACAAGACTGTTTGCTTTAACTACACTACACTAACTAGATAATAAGAGAGAAAGGATAGGAAGTAGAGGCTCCTCCCACCCACCCATCCTCCAGCCGAAGCTGGCCGGAAAAGAAGTGATACCATGTAATATAGAAAAACTGCATGGAATTTGTGAGGAAAGTTGAAAGCTGTAATCTATGGCTAACTACTACTAGTTTGTGGGGGTAGGTTTAGTGCTTGATAGATAGGTCATGTTATGTGCGTTTTGTAATGGTGTGAACACAGTGTGGAGGTTCAAGGGGTGGTGCGGCAGCCTTGCCTGGCGCTTTCTTGGGAGGCAGCAGTCAATCAGGCCCAGCTCCGTTCAATCCACTGCGGATTGTGTACTTTCCATGTAGGACGCCGTACACTTAAATGCCTCCTACAGCAGTGACCCTGGTACCTTAAATCCCGCGTGGTGGTTACTAACTGTCAGGACCCTAACTGAACCACAGCCCGTCACAGGTCGAGAGTAGTAGTGGTAACCGTTAACTCGGGGCTATCTGTGTGTGTTATGAGGTCTAATGTAGTGTTGGTGTAGGCTCAGTGTGGAAGTTCAGGGGTGGCGCGGCAGCCTTGCCTGGCGCTTTCTTGGGAGGCAGCAGTCAATCAGGCCCCAGCTCCGTTTCAATCCACTGCAGTAGTGCACTTTCCAAGTAGGACGCCGTGCACTTCAATGCCCCCTGCAGCAGTGACCCCTGGTATATAAATCCCGATGGTGGTCACTAACTGACAGGGCCCTTACTGAACCACAGCCCGTCACAGGTCAAAAGTTGTAGTAGTGACCGTTTACTCGGGGCTGTCTGAGACGTGTGGGAGGGGTTGTGTGGGGTGTGAGGAGGAGGAGGAGGAGGAGGAGGAGGAGGAGGAGGAGGAGGAGGAGGAGGAGGAGGAGGAGGAGGAGGAGGAGGAAGAAAATAAGAAAAACACTACTTTCCCTTTTCATTTTTTCTTGTCTCCTTCCTCAGGCCTATACCGAAGGGAAACCTGAGAAGGAGGCGGAGAAGGAAGAAGCGGAGAAGGAAGAGAATATCGCCTTGCAGTACAACAGTTGCGAGTATTTATTGTAACAACACGTCTTCGGTTATACATAGCCCAACCACAGTGGCGAAATGTTATGGTTCCAACCCCCAAAACAACACCCCCCTGCCCCAACACCCCCTTCCCCCCAACACCATCCTCATTACTGCACCACCACCACCGCCACCTTCATCCTCCTCTTCCTCTTTAATCCTCCTCCTTCTTGTTAACCATTCTCGACTCCAATTGGGTTTGTTATCACATTCTTTCCTTCCTTCTTTGTTTCATATACCTTTACATTTTCCAGTTCTCTTTTTTCTACACACACACACACACACACACAACACACACACACACACACAACACCACACACACAAAACACACACAACACACACACACAAAACACCCCGCACGACGCACCAAACGCGGCGCGCGCGTATCTCTCTTCGGCTCATAAAGAATCACTATCACTTGTCAGGTCACCACAACACCTCCTCCTCCTCACTCTACATAATAACCCAGGCTATCTCTCTCCCTCAACATCACCACCAACCACTCATCACCACTACATCATACAAGGGTACAACACACTCACTATCAAACTCTCTCTCTCTCTCCCCTCCTCTCATCTCCTCCTCTTCTCCTCTCTCTCTCTCTCTCCTCTCTCTCTCTCTCTCTCTCCCCTCTCTCTCTCTCTCTCTTCTCTCTCTCTCTCCTTTTGTTCGAAACTGCTGATTAGAACAATATAAAAAAGTCATTTTGCGTGCGAATATCACAAAGTAATGTGTGTGTGTGTGTGGTTGTGTTTGGTGTGTGTGTTGTTTTGGTGTTGTGTGTGTGTTGTGTGTGTGTGTGTGTGTGTGTGGTGTGGGGTTGTGTGTGTGTGTGTAATATATCTATGTCGCCCTGGGGTCAAAACCTAGTTAAGAGGAGGAATGGAAGGAGAAGAAGGAGGAGGAATAGGAAGAATAGGAGGAGGAGGAATAGGAAGGAGCAGGAGAAGAGAACCTACCTAATGAATGACGCCAAAAAACAAAACAAAACAGACATGGCAATGAAAGAAACGGAAGACACGACCAAGAGAGGAGGAGGAGGAGGAGGAGGAGGAGGAGGAGGAGGAGGAGGAGGAGGAGGAGGAGGAGGAAGAGGAAGAGGAGGAGGAGGAGACACGGGTGCAATCTTGTTTATGAGCCTCACCTATCAGAGTGGCGCGAAGGGTACAGACACAGGTAGCGGCGGCCCGTCACCTGCCCCACACCTTGCCGCTTCTCTCCTTGGCCACGCTACCCCACCCCTACCTTACCACTCCTCTTTACTCACCCCTTCCCTTCACCCTTCCCCCCAACACTCCTCTTTACTCACTCCTTCCCTTCCCTCTTCGTCTACTCACACAAAACCATCACCATGCAGGAAGAGGAGGTTGCTACCCTTCCCCTTCCCCCCCCATCACTCCTCTTTACTCACCCCTTCCCTTCACCCTTCCCCCCAACACTCCTCTTTACTCACCCCTTCCCTTCCCTCTTTGTCTACTCACACACCACCACCGCCACCACCACCATGCAGGAAGAGGAGGAAGTGGGAAGCAGGAGTGAAGTTGGAGGTTTAGGATGAGAGCACGAAGGAAGGAGGAGGAGGAGGAGGAGGAGGAGGAGGAGGAGAGGAGGAAGGAGGAGGAGGAGGAGGAGGAGGAGGAGGGGTAATGAGGCAAATAAACATAAAAGGTTCACAATGACACAGGA
This sequence comes from Chionoecetes opilio, assembly GCA_016584305.1. Classification (NCBI taxonomy): domain Eukaryota; kingdom Metazoa; phylum Arthropoda; class Malacostraca; order Decapoda; family Majidae; genus Chionoecetes; species Chionoecetes opilio. The sequence continues at coordinate 82,319 of JACEEZ010023507.1, read as the reverse complement.
AGGGGAGCCTAAGAAAGGAGGAGGAGGAGGAGGAGGTATAGCACATAAAGAGAAAGAGAAACAGATCGACAGACAAGAGCACACGACCTAAATAAACTACAAAACAAATAATTGACTCCCCCTCCTCCCGCAGCGCCGCTCCAGCCACGGCGGGCAAAAAAAAGCAGAAGGATGGCATTCTAGACACACCACAAGAGCACAAGGCATTCTAAAATTTCCAACGATTACGTGTTGTGTGTTTCGGCCTCTTAAACACGACTCTTAACACCTCACACACATTTCTTTGAACCTCCTCTCCTCCTCCTCTTCTTCTGCCTCCTATTGCGCCTGTTCTTTTTACTCAGATTACGACAACTTTTTTTTATATTCTTTCCCCTTTCCCTTTTTTTGTTTTTTTTTTTTTTTTTTGCTGTTTGCCCCTTTTCCCCCCCCACCCCTTTCCCCCTCCCCCCCCCTCCTCCCCCCCTCCCCCTTTCCCCCTTTCCCCTCCCTCCTCCCTCCCCTCCTCCTCCCCAAAAACCCCTTTTTCCCCCCTTCCCCCCTTTTGCCCTGTTCTTTCCTCCTCTCTTTCTCTTTCAATCTTGTTTTCTCTTCACTCCTTTGCTTGTCTTCCTCCTCTTACTCCTTTTTTTCTTTCTCTTCCCCTTCTTCATTCTTTCCCCCCCTTAACCCCTCCCCCCCCCCTTCCCCTCCCCCCTCCCCCCTCCTCCTCCCCCTCCCCTCCTCCCCTCCTTTTTTCCTTTCCTCCTCCTCCTCCTCCCTTTTCCCTCCTCCTCCCCTCCTCCTCCCCCCCTCCTCCTCCTCCTCCTCCTCCTCCCCTCCCCCCCTTTCCCTCCTCCCCCCCTTTATTCATGATGAGGAATAAAAAAAGAATAAAAAACAATATCGGGTGGGGTTATTGACCGTCTCTCCCTACTCTCATACCTGTCCGTGTGTTTACTCATTAATTAGCGACCCATCTCCTCTCATCTCCTCCTCCTTCTCCTCCATCTCTCCACTATTGCCACTCACGATCACAGTCACTCACACACCACTCGCACAGACATACAAGAGCCTGCCTTTCTCTCTCTCTCTGTCTCTCCTCTTCCTTCCTCCCCCCTCCTCCCCCCTCCTCCTTTTTTCCCCTTTCCTCTCCTCTCTGTATCCCTCTTTTCTTCTCCTCCTCCCCCTCCTCTTCCTTCCATCTCATCTCTGTATCCTCGTCTCCCTCCTCCTCTTCCTTCCATCTCATCTCTGTATCCTTGTCTTCTCCTTCTCCTCCTCCTCCTCCTCTTCCTTCCATCTCATCTCTGTATCCTCGTCTCCCTCCTCCTCTTCCTTCCATCTCATCTCTGTATCCCGTTTCTCCTTCTCCCCCCTCCTCCCCTTTCCTTTTATTCCCCTCTCTGTACCTTGTCCTCCTCCTCCTTTTTTTTCCTCCTCCTCTCTCTTCTTATCTTTCCTCGTCTTCTCCCCCTTCCCCCCCTCAAGAGTGGAGGAATGCAAATCGAGGAGCTACCGTTTGTTTTGGCCTCTTGTCCGCCAGTTGCCCAGTAATTGTTTGAAGACGTTTCTGACCGCCTTTAAGTGTAGCCGGCTGAAACACCTCCTCTTGTTTCTTCTTGTACCACCACCACCATCACCACCACCACTTCTATCTCCTTCTGCTGCTGGATCGTTACCTTCCTTCCTTCCTTCTCTTCTTCTTATGGAGTATTATTGTTCATTTTATAGTTAATATTTAGCATATTTTAAATAATTTTTTTTTTTTTGTTTTGTTAAGATTGGTGTTGATTTTTGTGGATTGTGTGTGTGGTGGGGGTGGTAGTGGTGAAGTAGTAGGGGGAAGGGGGAAAAGAGAAGAGGAAGAATGGGCACAAACGCAAACAGGAAGGAAAAGTAGCAGAAGCGTCAGGAAAAGTAGTAGTAGAAGAGGAAGAGGAAGAAAAAGAAGAAAAAGAAAAAGAGGGATAGCAAAAAAAAAATGTAGGTAGGGGTGAGGAGAGATACTCGTATGAAGGAGCGAGGAAGCCAAGGATAGGAAAGGTTAGAGAAGAGTAGAGGGAGGAGGAGGAGGAGGAGGAGGAGGAGGAGGAGGAGGGAGGAGGAGGAGGGAGGAGGAGGAGGAGGGGAGGAGGAGGTGCAAGGAGAAGAGTAGAGGTAATATGGCAAGAGAGACCGTGTGAGATGAGGGAGAGACGTTTAACCCTCTCATTCGTGACCTCTAGGAATGCTGACCTCCAGTGTGTGAGGAGGAGGAGGAGGAGGAGGAGGAGGAGGAGGAGTGAGGAGGAGGAGTGTTAGTGAGGAGGAGGAGGCAGGAGGAGGGGAGGAGGAGGAGGGAGGAGGAGGAGGAGGAGGAGGATGGAGGAGGAGGAGAGCGGAGGAGGAGGAGGGGAGGAGGACGTTAGGATCTTTTTTGCTCTTGACCGGTTTTGCGAGAGTGAGTGGTGACACAAGAAAACGATAATATAAACATGACCAAACCTATTCTCTAAAACTTAACTAACTCTCTCACTCTCTCTCTCTTCTCTCACTCTCGCTCTCTCTCTCTCTCTTCTCATCTCTCTCTCTCTCGGTTGACAGGCAATTAGACATTGTAACGTTAAAGCGTTCTGTTGTCTTGACCTTCTTCAACCTTCACATTTCCAACACTCCACGTACCCCTCTCTCCTTAGTTAACCCTTCTCCCTCCTCCTCCCTCCATTAATAAGTCCACGGCATTCCGTTCTTTCTATTACTCCCTCCTATACCCTTATTCCTCCTACTCCAAGTACCTCCCTCCTCCTACCTCCTCCCTACCAACCTCCTACCTCCCTCCTCCTAGTTAACGCGTCTTCTTCCTTACCTCACTTTCATGCACGCTTCCTTCCTCCTATTTACCCCCTCCTATACCCTTAACGCACCGTCCTCTCCACAAACAGTACCCTTAAATCCCAAAACTTGCCTGCCATGCCCCTCCCGGGCCTCACGCCCCACGCGCCAAACTATTGGCGGCCCTTGGAGAAGAGGGAGGCTGCTTGAGGTGAAGGGCGGCGTCCTACCACGCTTGTTTAGTGTCAACATCACCAAATCACGAAGGTTCAATACGAGTGGGGAGTGAGTGGGGTGAGTGGGGAGTGAGGAGGCTTGTGTTCCAGACCGACTTGCTCCTCCTCAGATCCCCAACCTGGTTACGTGATGGTTGGAGGTGTATTTGAAAGGAGGAGGTAAGGAGGAAGATAAGAAAAAAAAAAAAAGGAGGAAAAGAGAGGACAAGAAAGAGGAAAAAAGAGGAAGAGGGGAAAACAAAAGAAGATGGGAAGAAAAAGAGTAAGAGGGAAAAAAAAAAAAGAAGGAGGGAGGAGGAAGGCAAAAAGAGAAAGGGGAGAGGAGGGAGGAGGGGAATAGGCAAGAGACAGAATAAGAGGGGTAGGAAAAAGAGAGAAGAAAGCAGGTAATACCGAGGGTCGAGAAGAGAAAGAGTGGAGGAAAATGGAAAGAAGAAAGAGGAAAAAAAAAAGAGACAAAAGAACGGGAAGAGGAAAAAGAGGAGATGAGGAAGAAAAAAGAGGGAAAGAAAAAGAAGAGGGAAAAAAAGGAAAAAAAGAGGAAGGGAGGAGGAGGAGGAGGAGGGGATATATTTGCAGGATTAATGGAAAGAAAAGAAAGGAGAGGACCCCAAAAAGGAAAAAGGAAGAAGAAAGAGGAGGACAGGAGGATTATAGGAAAGAAGAAAAAGAAAGGGAAAGGAAAAAAAAGAAAAGTAGAGGGGAGGAGGAGGAGAGAAGAGAAAAGAGAAGAAGAAGAAGAGGAGTAACAAAGGCAAAAGGGAAGAGGACATGAGGGAGAAGAAAGAAGAGCGAGGAGGATTAGGAGGAGATGGAGAAGAGAGGAGAGAAGAGGGGCAGGAGGAAAAAGAGGAGCGAAGGATGATAAAAGAGGCAGAGAGAAGGAGGGCGAGACGAGAGGAATGAAGGTTAAATAAGGAGGCGGAAAAGATAGAAAGAGAGGGCAGGAAGGATAAATGAGGACCCCAGAGGATAGAAAAAAAGGAAGAGGGAGAGTGAAAAAGACCAGAATTGAGAAAGAGGAAGAGGAAAAAAAAGAGAAAGAGGACAAAAGAGGAAAAAAAAAAAAGGGAAGAAGAGTGGAAGAAAAGGGAGAGGAAAAAAAAGCAAAGAAAGAGAGGAAGAGAGGGCAGGAGGAAAGAGGAGGGAGAATGAGGTAAAAAAGAAAAAAGAGGAAAAGAATGACGAAAAAAAAGAAGAGGAGAAGGCAGGTGAAGGAAAGAGGAAAAAGGAGCGAGAAAAAGAGAGGAGGCAGAGCGGGGATAAGGATATATTTTGATTATAGAGGATCGGAGGATAAGATTGAAGTGATTCACAATAGGTTCCCCATAAATAGGAATCAATTACATAGGAAGCAGTAGGGTAGTAACAGGTAGTAGTTATGTAATGGTAGTGAGGTAGAGGTTAAGTAAACGAAGATGGGTAGGTAGGTAAGCGTAACAGACATAGTAAACAGGGCGACACCCAGGAGGGAGCCTATTGGTCCATGTAGCGAGGGTCTTATCTGCTGTCTGAAACTAATACTAGTAAACTATTTCAACTTACTTGTAAGGGGAAATTACAGTTGGAAGGATAAAAAAAAAAAGTAGATCCCATGTCCCTTCTAAAACCGGAGGGACTGGGAACATGGCAAACAGAAAGAAGACGACAAAAGTAGAAGTTCCTATAGTTGCAGAAATGATTTACTTAGGGGTTTACTAGGATTTAGGGTTAGGATTCACTGGAAAAAAATTATAACTATCAACTACCCACTACCACTTACAACGTACATCGATACGGGGCGGGGGGGGACGGGGAAAAGGGGAATTAGATAGATAAATAGAAATCTGACCCCGGGGAAGGGCGGGGGGGACGACTAAGCACTAGATTGCCCCCACCACCCCCCAGCGGGGGGGAAACTAGATACGAAAATCTCGCACTAATAATACCCCATTTACTTTACAGTTGTGCACGCGCAAGTCCGTTTTTGAATTTGTAGTTATTATGTTGGGTTGGCCCTCGACAAACATTTGCTGGGTATCACTTGTTCATCGATCAAACGACTCTAACACTTGTGTAAAAAATATTTTACGGAGATCGGTGACTGCAAACGGTTGACGTTTTGTTTTTTTTTTTTTTTTTTCTTATTAGGTTTTTTATTTTTTTTTTTTGCTTTTTTTAAACCATTATTTCTTGTGTTGTCACTTGAGTTGGGAAAGCTCGAAACGGAATTTTCGAATTAATAGGTTTAGTTCTCTTGATTAATGACATCAAAAAACTTTTTTAGGATCTTTAAAGGGTTTCTATCAAGTCCCCACGATTTCTCTACACGATCGCCTTTAAGGGAAAACATATTTAAGTTTCCGCAGTTCCTCTCTTCATATCATAAGAATTGTGTGAAAAAAAATATAATTATTATCACCGCAGCAGAAGATGGAATTTGTTTGGTTTTTAATTTGCTCTTCATTTTGCAAAACTGCTGATTCCAATTTGCGCTCCTTTTCTTGACTACTTTTTTACGAAACATGGGCGGCGCACCAGAACCAGCAACTTTCTTGAACGGCCCATATTCCATGTAGTGCGGCCTCTCTCGGCCACACCGCCTAACCAAGGACGTGTATTAATTGTTGGTCATACTTTCACGGATGAGTGTGAGAGTTTGACATGTTTTGATGTTCAAACGTTTACGTTTAATTAAAAGACCAACATCATATTGGCCCTTTTTACGGCAGCTAGGCCATATGCGGAAATGGTTTTTCAGATCATTACTGATGATTGACCACCCTAAATCCTTTTCCTGCGTACTTCAGTAACGATTATTTTGCAATTGATTAGTTTATATTTGAGGTTATCATTGACTAATATGCATTACTTTACATTTATTCGGAATGAATTTTTAATAGCCAATTCTATCACTCCATCTGATAGTTTGCGAGGATCACTTTTGTAATGAGTTCCCCCGCAGTTTTTCTCTAGTATACGCTTTACCGCCCTAAATTTGGTCTGTCATCTGCAAATTTTGATATTTTAGATCAAGTCCGCGGTCCAGACGTTGATTATATATCAGAACAAGACGTAGGACCCAAGACCGAGCCCTGAGGCACCCATAGTGACATCTAACCAAATCAGATGCCTACCATTTATTACTACCCGTTTGTTTACGATTTGAAACGGCCAATCGCCAATCCATGAACATAATTGCTTTCCTTGCCCATGTGCCCTTAGGCTTGGTCAACAGGTCGATTATTTATGATGGAACTTGTATCGACGGCTTTCTGGGAAAATCAAGGTATATTAAATGCTCGAGGGGAATATTTTAAATTTTAGCGTCCCAGGTTTGAAATTAATGAATGGCCATTAAAAAAAAAAATCCAGTTAGGTTGGTGTAAATGAAGCAGGAGATCTATTTCGGGTGAACAATCCCATTGCTTGGCGAGGTTAGTATAGAGTTATTTTCATCGAGGGAAAGACACTATTTTATCCCCGCATTTTTTTTTCTCAAATAGTTTTGAACAATCACGGACGTTAGGGACTAATGGGCGACGGATAATTAACCTTTGCGATTTTGGCTCTCTTATCTCCCTTTTCTTTGAACTACGGTTTTATTTTTTTTGTTTGTAAACAATTTGCTAATTTCCACAATAATTAAGGAACAATTTTTTTTTTCACTTAGCGCGATTCTATTGAAAAAATAATCTTTAAGGAGGAGCGAAAGCGACTATGACATTTCGCGAAGTTAGTCGTGGCGAGATTTCGTCCACCCCAAGGTGATTTTGCTGGGTCAAGTTTCTCAGAAAATACTTTGATATTTCGTTTACTGTTATCTTCCTATTACCAGTCTATCCCTTCGAGTCCTGCATATGTTTACTGGTTATGGTAAGGAGTTTCGTCTTCTTTAATAAATACCGGCGTTTTAAAGTATTTCATTGAGTTACGACGCAATACTATTATTATCATTTACCAAGATATTATTATTATCTTTCAGTGGCCAATACTTGGTTTTGACGTTTTTATTTACTTCGAACGTATTGACAAGAACCTTTTCGGGTTGATTTGGATTTCCTTGCAATTTTCTTCATACTCGCGCTTTTTAGACGTAATTTAGTCCTTTGCAGCGATTTGACGTCATTGTATTCTTCTAGAATCGCAGTTGCATTTGATCTTTTGCTAAACTTTATACTCTCGGCGCTTTCTGCCAATGAATTTGTTGGATCTCAATTATGCAAATCCAACTGGGTCTGTTTATGTTATTCAACACTTTTTCTACCATGGGGAAACATGTTTATCCACCCACCGACGGAGTTTATTAGTGAATTACATTACACATGTTTCGGCGTTATTACCATTAGTAGGTCAATCCATTTAACTTCGCTTAGTACCCTGCTGATCTTCGTGAAATATGCTTTATTATAATTTGGGTACTAATACACCGATTTCTCTGTGATGTCTACATTGCAATTTATGCGCATCTGATTAGCCTGTGATCACGTTTGCCAAATGTTACCCTATAACGCAGTAAATCATCAGATCAAGTCGGTTTAGTGGAAACAACTAAATCTAGGATACTATTAATCCCTTGTAGCTCACGGACCACCTGATTTAAATATATTCGTAACCATATCAAGGCAATCGCTTCTTCTCTATCAGTCGAAATTATTATTCCAGTTTATAGAGGTAGAGTTAAAATCTCCACAAATAATTGTATCGGTTTTATTGATTCACAACTGACTTATCTCGTCATACAGGTAGGCAATCTACGTCGCATTTAGATTTTGGAGGACGATATATTGTCCCAATAGTTAGCAATGTACCGTTTAGCTTAATCTTTGCGTTAGACTGAGTCATAAGAGCTTTGTTTACTTATCCCCCCCGATTTCGATTGCTTGCAAATTTGTTTTAAGTACAAGAAATGACACCTCCACACTGCCTTTATGCGTGCGACAAGTTAGGCCATGTTCTTATAGCCGGAAATGGCTTATTTCAGCTAATAAATGGTTATATTTTGTGGTCGACCCAATCTCAGTGATACGACGATATCGGACCGTTTCTGGCAACAACGTATGCTATTAATTGCAGTTACGCTTTTAAAATAATGCTTCTGGCATTGTGTAGGAGTAATTTAAGTTCCTTGGATAGTTTTGGTTACCTGTGCAGTGAGGGTCTTTTACCTGGCAGGGCGTCTACGGTCCACTGTTTCAGGGCGCTTTGATTAAGTTAATTGATTAGTATTGGTGGAGGACCGGGACGTGACCCAGCGTTGCTGTGGGTAATAAAGGGGTTAAGGTGATGCTGCTACCGGGGGGGGGGTGGCCGTCGGCTCGTCGTTTTTGATCTGTAAGAAGAAACTTATCATTTAGCAGACGTCTCCTAATCGTGCAATGGCCAAGATCGGGGTGATGGTGGAGGTCCGTCATCCCCAAATCGGATGGAATCCTCAACCGGATGGGGATCCTATAGAAATTATCCCAGAAGAAAGTTTGCGAAGTCTTACATTCTCCTGTGCACAAACAGGACCTCAGAGGAGGAGGAGGAGGAGGAGGAGGAGGAGGAGGAGGATGAGAGAAGGGAGAGGAGTACAGTATTCAGGTATCTTATAGTTCTTTATTTTTCGTCGTTCTTTATTATAGAATCTGCCTCTCTCTGTCATCTTTTCTTCCTCCTTTTTCTTCGTCGTCTCTTACTTTGTCACTAGTCGTTCTCTTCCACGCAGACCCGCCGCACAAAGATGTATAATGGCTAATCGTCTAATAGTAATACAAAATCACTCTCACACACGCACACAAACACACACACACATACATTACACAGGGCGGACCATTGGAACGTTTAATACAATAGTTAATT
>JACEEZ010023507.1:50967-70967 GCA_016584305.1 Chionoecetes opilio | reverse complement strand
ATCAGATAAACAATTTTCTCCCGGAGGCAAAATGACATAAATTCCTTTGAGAGAGAGAGAGAGAGAGAGAGAGAGAGAGAGAGAGAGAGAGAGAGAGAGAGAGAGAGAGAGAGAGAGGGGAGAGAATGGGAGAGAGAGGAGAGAAAGAAGAGGGAATAAGTGGGGGGAGTAAGAAATAAGAATGAGGGAGGGACGATTCAGCTGCAGATGAAGGGAGGGAAGGAGGGAGGGAGAAGGGAAAGAGGAATGGGATGGGAGAGAGGAGCAATAGGAGGAGGGGGAGGGAGGAGGAAGGAATGCACATCCACCATTCTTCCCTCGTTACCACACTCATTCAACACCTCAACGCCTCCTCTCTCTCTCTCTCTCTCTCCTCTCTCTCTCTCTCTCTCTCTCTCTCTCTCTCTCTGTTGTTACCCTCTATACAACTCTATTTCCTTTTATAATAATGATTTGTACGTTTTTTTATACTAGTTTTTTTTCTAGTTTATATCTTTTATTGTTGCTTATTACTGGCAGAGATATTTGGATATTAGTCAAGGGACGACCTCTTGTCTTTACTAGCAACTTTTTCATGAAGAAAAAACAGGAGGAGGAGGAGGAAATATTTAAGAAATGAAGAAACGATGATTAGCAGAAAAAAAAAGGATTCGGTATGTATGAGAGAGAATTAGTGTGAAGGTGGTGGAGAGGTGAGGATGAAAAGGGAAGCGTTATGCCCTGTCAACCCCCTCCTCTCTTCCTCCTCCTCCTAGCCTCCCCCACTAACAGTACCGTGACGGTGGATTTCATGGGTTGGTCACGTTATTAAGAGTGGCATAATGGGGCCCATGTGTGTGTGTGTGTGTAAAACGTTTCCGTCGGTCGAATATTTAATCTCCTTGACGTGGGCGAGTCTCCTAAAACTGAGTCACATAAACACACACACACACACCTGTACCCCATCACACCTGGCCTGGTCACTAGTACCCACGCCTTCACGCCCTGCCAGGTACGTATTTCCTCCCTTGTTGGGGCGGAGGCGGGACTCAACGTGCCCGCCCCGCCACGGCCCCGCCCTCACAGGGGTGGCTCGCCGCTAAACAAGGCACTGGCTCTGTCTTGCTGTGTAGCGGTGACCACCAGCCTGCAGCCGCCAGCCTACTTCTGCCTCACTGTCCATCAAAGTAGTGAAGAGGACCTGCTACACGCCCGTCAGCCGCCGCCAGGGCCGCCCCAAACCCCGCCGCCGCCGCCGCCTCGCCGGTGGAGTTATGGCGCTGGACTGTCTGGGTCTCGTTTCCGATGTGATTTATTCCCGGCGGAACGTGTAATCATCCTCCGGGAAATGGTTCTCGTGGTCTAAATAGTGGAAAAAAAAAGCTGGCTAATGTTGACTTTGTGTGTTGCGGGTCGCGGGGCGGGGCTGGTGGGGGTGGGGCAGGTCGTTGAGGAGGTTTGGGGGCAACAGTCACCGTCATCCGTCTTGCACGACAGGTGACACCCTCGCCTGTCTGCTGATGGCGGGCAGCGGGGTTGTGCATCTTGTATCATGTCCGCTGCCCGCTGCCGCTGTACACGGGCAGGCTGTGGGGCGTGACAGGAGCCGCCTGAAGAGTGGGCGGTGTGTGGCGGCGGTGTGTGGCGGCTGGGCGGCGGCTGTGTGGCGGGTGCGAGGTGGGGCGCCGGCCGCGTCGCCACACATCAACGTCACCTCTTCTTATCACTCCCACATTTCACCAACGGCGCCCCCTCTGCCGCCCACCCCGCCCACTGGTCCGCCGCCCTCCCCGCCCAGAGCTCCGCAACGACAGCGTTTAGCGGGTGCGTGGCGCGGGTGGCGGTGCGGCGCGCGGCAAGGCGACAGCGGGAACATGTGTGCGTTATCAGGGGACACGCGCACTGCTGACAGGTAACATTCCTAAGCCGGCCGGGCCGCGGCGCGCCCCCGTCTACCTGTCTGGCCCCTCATCCTCATCATGACATTATAAACGAGCTCCCATTAAAACAACTACCAAGCCACACCGGCCTGCCCAGCGCCCCCACGACGCCTAACCCACGCGTCGCTCAGCGGGGAAGAGGCCGTGCGCGGGGCGGAGTAAGGGTGGAGGTGGCGTGGAGGGCGTGGGAGGTGGCGCCCCGCTCACACGCAGCCGTCCACTCCTCTCAGCCTCAGAGCAGAGCCGCGTGCGAACTCGAGGTGGGTGTCTAGGCTGTCGCTGCCCCGCCACAGACCCGCCTCCTCCCCCTTCCTGGCCCTAGCAAGACACACACTTCTCCAGGACACCTTCCAGGCCTCCTCCGCCTCTCAAGAGTCCGGCTCGTCACCCCAGGGCCGCCCTCACGCCCGAAATGAAGCCGAGAAACAAAGGGTTGAGTGGTAGAGTGAGTTGGCGTGGAGCTGACAGTGTTGCCATATTGGTGTGGTTGGCGGTGCGACGGGCAATTTGACAACGCCGCGGGCCGCCCGTCGCGAGGCCAGAGGGGCACCCGCAACCACCCTCCTCCCCAACGTTGCAACCATCTCTCTCTCTCTCTCTCTCTCTCTCTCTCTCTCTCTCTCTCTCTCTCTCTCTCAAACGCTGCAAACATTTCCCTACCTATCTACATCCCTCCCATCACCTCGCACCCCCCCTCTCCACCACCCTCCAATCTACCTCATGGAACAAGTGAGTACTGGCGGGGAGGGGCAAGATGTGGTGGAGGTGAAGGGGAAGGGAGGGAAGGGAAGAAGTGTAACCATCAGGACTCGCGGACTATTTTTCACTGCCGCCCCGCGTGTGACACCTCCACCACCACCACCACCTCCTCCGTCGCTTTTGTTCGTGTTAGCGGCCTTCAACCTCCGCCTCCTTCCCCCCCCACCTCCCGTAACCAGTGGGTAGGGGTGGGGGGAGATACAGAAGGGGAGAGGGTGAAGGATGGGGATTGGAGAGGGAAGGGAGGTGTGACGCTGCTGTTTCCCCTTCTCTCTCTCTCTCTCTCTCTCTCTCTCTCTCTCTCTCTCTCTCTCTCTCTCTCTCTCTCTCTCTCTCTCTCTCTCTCTCTCTCTTAATTATGATCAAGTCTGTTGTAATACAAGTTGAGGTTAAATTGATATCAGGGAACGTAGAAACAGTTTAAATAATAATAATAATAATAATAATAATAATAATAATATACAAAAAAATAGCCTGATGAAATCCAAGCACTCTTTTTATTACAATTCACGTACTTTTTTTTATCCTGCCTTTCATACGGGGCGGGGCGGGGCGGGGCAAATATGGGAAAGGGAAAAAAAACCCGTGTTAATAATTTGACTTTAGTTGGGGGGTTTGTTTTGATTGGGGTTAAAGACTTACTCCCAACAAGACCACGTCCTCTGCCCTGTCCCGCCCCGCCCCAACCTAACCCGCCCCATTAGAAGTAAAGGAAACGCTTATGGGGACAGGCTACTAGTTTAGAGGAGGAGGAGGAGGAAGCTGCAAAGGTCGTGTAGGTCGTGCCTAACACAATGATCCTTTGATAACACCTCCACCTCCTAATTCTCCTTCTCTTCCTTCTCCCCTAGAAACTACTATATATACTCAAGTCCTTAACACTCTCTCTCTCTCTCTCTCTCTCTCTCTCTCTCTCTCTCTCTCTCTCTCTCTCTCTCTCTCTCTCTCTCTCTCTCTCTCCAGTTCTTCAGTCATCCCCTTGCAACATAGAGAAGAGGAAGAAGAGTACGAAAACACCAAAAAAAAAACGAGGAACACACACACACACACACACACACACACACACATGGAAGTGGGCAAAGAGGAACGGGAACAGGTGTATAAAAGGAAGAGGAACAGGAAGGAGGAGCAGGGTAATACCGATGATTTGTGTGTTTGAATGGAGTGCGAGAGGTGGGTCGTCATCAGTCACAGTCGAGTACCCACTACTAATCCTCACACGGGGAGATGGCAGCCTTGTTCTCGTTGGCTGGGCTCAATTAGGCAATCCAGGCATAACCTTGCTTCATTGCCTGCATGAATACTGTGTGTCTGTCTGTATGTCTCTGTCTCTCTCTCTCTCTCTCTCTCTCTCTCTCTCTCTCTCTCTCTCTCTCTCTCTCTCATTCCCGGGAGGTTGTGACTGACTTTATGCGTTTTTGAAGGGAAACCAGACCCCTTATTATTGTTTGTTATCGCTTTGTCTTCTGCTTTTTTGTAAGAGAGAGAGAGAGAGAGAGAGAGAGAGAGAGAGAGAGAGAGAGAGAGAGAGAGAGAGAGAGAGAGAGAGAGAGAGAGAGAGAGAGAGAGAGAGAGATCAACACCAACACCAGGAAGACATTGAGGAGTATGTTGTGAGTGCCCCTAATTATCCTTCCTCCTTTTTCTTCCTCCTCCTGCAAAGCTTCGGCCTTGTGTCCATCCGTATAACGTCCTCGGGGGCTACGGACGGTGAGGAGGAGGAGGAGGAGGAGGAGGTGACGGAGAGGGGGAAAAAACAGAAGGGCAATGAGGAGGAAAAAAGAAAGATATCCAGATGAGGACGCTTTATTTTAATTTTTTTTGAGGAAGAAAATTATAGAATAACCAAAACGCTGAAAGAATACACACATACACACACACAGAGCACAGATAAATAAGTATTATTATTATTATTATTATTATTATTATTAGAAGTAGTAGTAGTAGCAGCAATTAGAGGAAGAGGAAGAGCCGGAGAAGTACAAGTAGAGTGGTAGAGGTAGTGGTAGAGGTAATGGTAGTGGATGTGGTGTTAGTGGTGGGGTGTCTGCAACTACTAAGGATATTGTGAGTGGCAGTTGCGGCTTCCCGGCAGCACCCAGGCCATCAAGCCACCAAGTCTTACCGATGAGAGCCAATCAAACTCGAGGGGTCCTGAGTGGCAATGTCTCGTCCTGCCCAACGCCAACACTCCTACTCCTGCTACAGTACTCTCCTTTCCTTTACTACATCTCCTCCTGCTACAGTACTCTCCTTTCCTTTGCTTTCCTGTACTACATCTCCTCCTGCTACAGTACTCTCCTTTCCTTTGCTTTCCTTTACTACATCTCCTCCTGCTACAGTACTCTCCTTTCCTTTGCTTTCCTTTACTACATCTCCTCCTGCTACAGTACTCTCCTTTCCTTTGCTTTCCTTTACATCTCCTCCTGCTACAGTACTCTCCTTTCCTTTACTACATCTCCTGCTACAGTACTCTCCTTTCCTTTGCTTTCCTTTACTACATCTCCTCCTGCTACAGTACTCTCCTTTCCTTTGCTTTCCTTTACATCTACTCCTGCTACAGTACTCGCCTTTCCTTTGCTTTCCTTTACTACATCTCCTGCTACAGTACTCTCCTTTCCTTTGCTTTCCTTTACATCTACTCCTGCTACAGTACTCGCCTTTCCTTTGCTTTCCTTTACATCTATCCTGCTACAGTACTCTCCTTTCCTTTGCTTTCCTTTACTACATCTCCTCCTGCTACAGTACTCTCCTTTCCTTTACATCTACTCCTGCTACAGTACTCGCCTTTCCTTTGCTTTCCTTTACATCTACTCCTGCTACAGTACTCGCCTTTCCTTTGCTTTCCTTTACATCTACTCCTGCTACAGTACTCGCCTTTCCTTTGCTTTCCTTCACATCTCATCTCTTTTTCTTACTCCAGTCCAATGACCATCCACACTCCCTTTTTCTTACTACAGCCACATCCACACTATCTTTTTCTTACTTCAGCTCAATGACTATCCACACACACATCCACTCTCCCTTTTTGTTACTTCAGCCCAATGACTATCCACACACACATCCACTCTCTCCCTTTTTGTTACTCCAGCCACATCCACACTCACTTTTTGTTACTCCAGCCACATCCACACTCACTTTTTGTTACTCCAGCCACATCCACACTCCCTTTTTGTTACTCCAGCCACATCCACACTCCCTTTTTGTTACTCCAGCCACATCCACTCTCCCTTTTTGTTACTTCCAGCCCAATGACCATCCACACACTCTCCCTTTTTCTTACTTCCAGCCCAATGACCATCCACACACTCTCCTTTTCTTACTTCAGCCCATTGACCATCCACACACACACATCCACACCCTCTTTTTCTTACTTCAGCCCAATGATCATCCACACACATCCACATTATCTCCCATTTTGTTACTTCAGCTCATCCTTTCTTCAATGACTATCCACACATTCTCCCTTGTTCTTACTCCAGCCACATCCACACACACATCCACACTATTTTTCTTACTTCATCCCAATGACCATCCACATACATCCACTCTCTTTTTGTTACTTCAACCTAATGACCATCCACATACACATCCACTCTCCCTTTTTCTTACTTCAGCCACATCCACACACACATCCACTCTCTCCCTTTTTGTTACTCCAGCCACATCCACACACTCCCTTTTTCTTACTTCAGCCACATCCACACGCCTCCACTCCCTTTTTCTTACTTCAGCCACATCCACACACACTCCACTCTCCCTTTTTCTTACTCCAGCCATATCCACACACACACATCCACACTCCCTTTTTCTTACTTCAGCCACATCCACACACATCCACTCTCCCTTTTTCTTACTCCAGACACATCCACACACTCCCTTTTTCTTACTTCAGCCACATCCACACACCTTCACCTAGTCACTGTCCTGCCCTTCCACTCGCCCTCCTTCAAGTACTACTCCACAAACCCACTATGCTGTTGCAGGAATGGTTTCAGATTCCATTGTTTACTTTGTGCTGTGGGTGTTGGTGCGCGTTGAGGTTAGGTGATGGGTGTGATTATGGGTAATGGCAAGGAATATTGTATACTATACCGCAAATAACCCCCAAAAAGCTAAAATAACCTAAAATAAACCTCCAATAACCTACAATGAACCTCAAATAACCTGAAATAACCTAAACTAAACCTAAAATAACCTAAAATAATACAGTAGTCTTTGGTAATGGTAGTGGTGTGTGTGTGGTGTTGGGATGTGTGTGTGTGTGTGTGTGTGTGTGTGTGTGTGTGTGTGTGTGTGTGTGTGTGTGTGTGTGTGTGTGTAGGAGTGTCAAATCATCCTGTTATTCCTGCGTAACACTCCCTCAAGGTCACTGCCATGTTCATACTACTGTTGTTACTGGTACTGCGACCTCCTACAACTATTCTCTCTCTCTCTCTCTCTCTCTCTCTCTCTCTCTCTCTCTCTCTCTCTCTCTCTCTCTCTCTCTCTCTCTCTCTCTCTCTCAACACACACACACACCCTCTAAAGATCATATTTTTCGTATTTGTCCTTTCCTTTCTTACCTATATTTATGTTTTCTCTTAATTCCTCTTTCCTTCTCTCCTTAATCTCTCTTCCCTCCTTCCACATTTAACGCTGACGGCCTCTTCCACACACACACACACACACACACACACACACACACACACACACACACCATAGCTATCGCCTCTCCCTCACAAAACTTGAAATAGGGACGATTTTGACAGTGTACCCTCCTCCTCCTCCTCCTCCTCGGTCTGACTTGTGAGATGAGAAATGAGGAAGACTCGCCAGGATTTATGGACCCAGAATGCATTTTTTTCCTCACTCTCATTCACGTCCGGAGAACCTTTGTGTGTGTGTGTGTGTGTGTGTGTGTGTGTGTGTGTTGTGTGTGTGTGTGTGTGTGTGTGTGTGTGTGTGTGTGTGTGTACCAAAACTTTCAGGTGCACAGCAGGTAGATCTACGCACATGACTTGAGAAATGGCCTGTAGGGAGGGGGAGGGAGGGAGGGAGGGAGGGAGGGAGGGAGGGAGGGTTGGAGGGATGGAGGGAGGGATGGAGAAAGAATAACATAAGGTGGTGTGGGTAGAGGGAGGGAGAGAGGGAAGGGAGGGGAGTAGAAGAGAACAAGAGTAAGAAGGAGGAAGGGAGGCTAGGAAAGAAACGGGAAAGATGAAAGGGAAGGAAGGAAGGAAGGAAGGAAGGAAGGAAAGAAGGAAGAAAGGAAGGAAGGAAGGAAGGAAGGAAGGAAAGAAGGAGGGAAGGAAGGAAAGAAGGAGGGAAGGAAGGAAAGAAGGAAGTCAAAGTAAAAGGAGAAAAAAAAGGGAAAACAGATGAAAACATTAGAATAGAGAAATGAGAAAAGGTGAAATAAATGGTAGACAAGAGAGAGGAAAGAGAAGAAAGAGAAGACAGAATAAACAAGACCTAAAGAGGCAAGAGGAAAAAGGGAAAAAATAGTCAGGAAGGAAGAGAAAAAAACGAATAGGAGGGAACAAGAAAAAAAAGACAAGGGAGGAAAAGGTGTGGATGGAAGAGGAAGGGAAGGAGGAGGAAGAGGAGGAGGAGGAGGAGGAGGAGGAGGAGGAGGAGGAGGAGGAGGAGGAGGAGAAGAGAGGAGGAGGAGGAGGAGGAAGAGAGGGAGACTAATCGGGCGTGTAATGCGTGCCGCCCGCCTATCACAACATACCGCACGCCCACACCTCTTACCACACCCACGCCCACATCCACGTACCCGCCCACACCAGTCAGCCTGTCACCTAGTACGTACCCACCTGCCTACACGCCTACACGACCCCTACTTTCACGCCCTCTTTGTAACCACGCCCGTGACCGAGAGAGAGAGAGGAGAGAGAGAGAGAGAGAGAGAGAGACCTAATGGTTCAAGAAGTTATTATTTCCCTTAATAGAGGTGCGAGGATGGATGGTTGGAGGAGGAGGAGGAGGAGGAGGAGGAGGACCCACGCTGACTCGCTTGTTTCTGGCTCCCGAATCTCTCACTAGTATCTGCTCCTCCTCTTCCTCCTCCTGCTCCTCCTCCTCCTCGACAACAAGACTTCTTTGTACTAAAAGCATTCAAACGTGAGTCTACTGCCTCTCTCTCTCTCTCTCTCTCTCTCTCTCTCTCTCTCTCTCTCTCTCTCTCTCTCTCTCTCTCTCTTAATGTCTAACATAATGTACAGTTCTAACCATTGTTTAAAGCTGTGTGTGTGTCTCTCTCTCTCTCTCTCTCTCTCTCTCTCTCTCTCTCTCTCTCTCTCTCTCTCTCTCTCTCTCTCTCTCCTTTGAGAAGCCTACTCAGGTGATCCATATAAAGAAGTGGAGGGAGGGAGGAAGGGAGGGAGGGTGGGAGAGAGAGGGTGAGTGAGAGGGAAGGAAGGGAAGGCAGGTGCGAGTATGGCACGTTTACCTGTTTCTCCCTCATACTAACACCACCATCACCACCTCTTCCTCTTTTAACTATCAGCACATTAACCTCGCCACCAACATAACACTGCTACTACTACAACTACTACTACTTTAATCTCTACCTCCGCCACCTCCTCCTCCTCCTCCTCTACCTCCTTCTCGCTGCGATATGAGAAGAGAATCAATTCGTTCCAACGTCATTTCCCTTCCACCGTTTACCGAGGGCGGTGGTGGGGCGGGGCGGGGCGACGTGGGTACGGGGTGGTGCGGAGCGGGTACGGGTTAGTACGGGGCGGGTACGGGGTGGGTACGGGGCGCATATTCCCGTTCTCTATGCGAGTATGTGGTTTCCGAGTGAAGACGCTTCTTGGCTGGAGCTCAGAAACTAACCATAAGATTTTCTCTAAAATACCCTCATTGTGATTCCCACGCAGTTAAACTTGAATGGCAAGAAAAACCTAACCTACCCTAACCGTAACGTAACGTAACCTAACCTGATGTGTTCAAGAGTAAACGCCACATACTCTTCCAGAAAACGGGAATATGCGTACGGGGCGGGCGGGTGCGAGGTGGGTACGGGGCGGGTACGGGGGTGGGGTTTAGGAAGGAATGGGGCAAGGAGTAGGTAAGACTATAGATGCGTCGGGGCACAGTTTCTATGCCCCGTTTATGCCCCGTGCCCCGTTGTGTTCAGCCCTTTGTATCTTCTTCACTTCCTCTTCCTCCTTCTGCTTCTGTCTCTCTCTCTTCCTCATTCTTCCTTATGTTACGTGCAGCGACATCACCCCTTCTCTCTCTCTCTCTCTCTCTCTCTCTCTCTCTCTCTCTCTCTCTCTCTCTCTCTCTCTCTCTCTCTCATGGACAAACAGCGGATTCCGAGATAATGTTTATTAATGTTCAAACTGTTTACTCTTTTTGTTTATTGCAGTTTAAGTTTGCCATTTCAAGATCCTGATATTTTTCGTCTCTCTTTCTCTCTCTCTCTCTCTCTCTCTCCTCTCTCTCTCTCTCTCTCTCTCTCTCTCTCTCTCTCTCTCTCTCACACACCTATCTTTGTATCTTTACTTTCTTTAGATTTAATCATATATCGGTCTTCTAGTTATGTCTTTTCATCTATCCATTTATCTATCTATCTATTTATTCATTCAATCGTCTAATTAAATTCAACAATAAAAAGACTGATTTACTGTCGACTGAACAAAAACTTTTCCTCCTGTCTTATATTTTCCTCCTCCTGGCCCTCTCTCTCTCTCTCTCTCTCTCTCTCTCTCTCTCTCTCTCTCTCTCCTTCTTTGACTCTCTCTCTGTCTTCTTGCTCTCTCTCTTCTCTCTCTCTCTCTCTCTCTTCTCTCTCTCTCTCTCTCTCTCTCTCTCTCTCTCTCTCTCTCTCTCTCTCTCTCTCTCTCTCTCTCTGTCGTCCTTTGATATGGTAAGAGCCGCTCCGACGCCCGCCGCCCTGATGCAATATGGAATACGCTCAAGACACATTTCATTCACTCACAAAAGAATACGGAATCGAACCTAAACAAACACGATTAATTTCACTCCGACGAAGCGCATGGAAACTGAATGAAAAAGAAAGAAAATGAGAATCATGAGAAAAATATAAAAAATTCGGAAAATATTTATAACCCCCCCTAAAAAATATATAAAGAAAATGGGAAATGAATGAAAGAAATCGTAGTACTGGGTGGAAAAAATATCCTGAAATACGAGATAAATGAAAATGTTGGAAAGAAAATATGTATAAAAAAAAAGATGGGGTACAACGAACGAAAGAAAGAAAGAAAGAAAAATGTGGAGAGAAATGTAAAGCTTTAAATGTATGTATATTCAAATTGAGAAAAGACAAAGGTAAAAAAAGAAAAGAAAAGAAGTTACATATTGAGATTGTTTCTTGCCTGTCTAATCTCTCTCTCTCTCTCTCTCTCTCTCTCTCTCTCTCTCTCTCTCTCTCTCTCTCTCTCTCTCTCTCTCTCACACACATCTCCATCGGCATTTCCTAACCACGTTGCACCGATAAATATTTCGACGAAGAGAGAAAAAAGCTAAAAAAGAAGCGAGGATGCAGCATGAGATATGAAAATGTAAAAGCAAAAATAAAAAAACAGAGAGACGGAGGAGGAAGAGGAGGAAATAAAGGAAGGTAAGGAGCAGAAATAGGAAAGAAAAGATAAAGGAGAAGGATTAAGAGGAGGAGGAAGAGGAGGAGAGGAAAACTAACATGAAAAGATAGAAAAGAAAAGAAATATACAATTGGAAGAGGAGTACAAGAAATTAGTTTTCAGAGAGAGAGAGAGAGAGAGAGAGAGAGAGAGAGAGAGAGAGAGAGAGAGAGAGAGAGAGAGAGAGAGAGAGAGAGAGAGAGAGGACCCTAAAGAAACCATTACTCAGCATTATTACACCCCCTCCTCTCCCTCCCTTCCCCAATCCTAGTATGGCGAATCAATTAGTTTTACGAATCAATGGGACTGACAAATATTTAAGTTTTGGCCGAGGACTGAGCTAACCAGCCGGAACCGCCCCCATCCTGCCGCTACCTGCCCACAGAAGGGAAGGGAAGGGTAGGGAAGAGGAGGAAAGGGTAGGGAAGAGGAGGGAAGGGAAGGTGAGAAAGGGAGGGAAGGAAGGGAATAGAGGGAAGAGAAGGGAAGGGATGGAAAAGGGAAGGTGAGGGAGGGAGGGAGGGGATGGAAAAGGAAGGAAGGTGAGGGATGGAGTGAGGAAGGAAGGGAAGGGAAGGGAGGGGGAGAGAAGGGAAGGGAAGGGAGGGAAGGGAAGGGAAGGGATGGAAAGGGAAGGGATGGAAAGGGAAGGAAAGAGAGGGAAGGGAAGGAATAGGAAGGAAGGTGAGGGAGGGGGGGTAGAGAGGTAAGAAAGGAAAGGAAGGGATGGGGAAGGATGGAAGGGAGACAAGAGAAGGAAAGGAGGGTAGAAAGGGAAGGGATGGAAAGGGAAGGAAGGGAAGTGAAGGGAGGGAAGAAATGGAAGGGAAGGGAAGGGAGGGAAGAAAGGGAAGGGAAGGGAAGGGAAGGGAGGGAAGAAATGGAAGGGAAGGGAAGGGAAGAGAAGGAGGTAGTAGCTGTCCACCTCCTTCTCTCTCCTTTTTTTCTCTTCACCTTTTTTTTTTACCTCCGGGTGATCGAACGCCGTCTCATGTACTCATCTCATGTCGTGTACGTACCTGGAGAAGAACAGAGAAAAATCGTACATTAGATGGAGATTAAAAAAAACAAAAAATGGACACAAATAATAATGATTTCCTTAAATATATCCCACAGATGGGTATTCTATATAGTTAAACCTAAATTCTAGAGTTAAACCTAAATTCTAGAGTTAAACCTAAATTCTAGAGCTAAACCTAAATTCTAGAGCTAAACCTAAATTCTAGAGCTAAACCTAAATTCTAGAGTTAAACCTAAATTCTAGAGTTAAACCTAAACTCTAGAGTTAAACCTAAATTCTAGAGTTAAACCTAAATTCTAGAGTTAAACCTAAATTCTAGAGCTAAACCTAAATTCTAGAGTTAAACCTAAATTCTATATAGTTAAACCTAAATGCTATATAGTTAACCTCCAGGGTAGACATTTGAATGATGAACGCTGACAGTAAAATTGGAAGCGTATCATCGACCGTCTAACCCAGTGGTACCCAATGTTTTTGCACTCGCGACCCCTTTCCCAAAATCTTGAAACCCACATGACCCCCTGCTATCAGCAGCTTGATTTTTTTTCTTTTTCTGTGAAGGAAAGGGAAATATACATATAAAAAAAAGTGATTCATGCATTCTGTAATTATTTATTAGCAAGCTAAATTGGAGCATTGGTTCAACTTTGACATAATAAAGTAAATAGAAAGATAAATAAATTTCTCCAGCCTAATTATTTGAGAACGAAAAATATAAACGAACACAATAATTTCTTCAATATAATCTCAACATACACAGTTTTCAACAACCAGCCTAGTGGGATGATTGAAAATTACAGCATTGGTCCAACTTTGGCATAATATAATACATAAATAGCAAGCCACAGAGACTCGTTTCGTGCCTCCCACCATACATGAACACAAATTTACGATAAAAATGATCAAAACACGTTTTTTGCACTGAAACAAAAGCAAAAAAAATATAAAAGCATAAAAAGTTCAAATCGATGAGTTTAAAAAATATTCTCCTAAGTCATTTCTAGTAGGCGATCAGCCTGGGGGGTTGGTCGGTATCAAATTAGGGCGAGAATGCTAATAGTGTTTTTTGGGAAGGTATAAATGCCTAGAGTTAGAAAACATGTGATAGCATTGTGGCAGTGGCAGCTTTATGGGAGTTATCCCCCTTTTCCAAACTGTATATTATATAATTATATAAATATACATACATATAATTATTTCTTTTTTTCTTTTTCAGGTGTCGTATTTCATCGGCGAGAGACGGACCGGACGATCGACTGGCGACGTTGGAGACCCTCGGGGAGACCACCACTGCCGGAAGACCAGCCGGCCCGCAGGTCGTGCGTTCAGAGAAAGTCGGGTTTTTGGAGTGGAGAGGTAGAGTAGCAGCCGACTACCTCTCGAAGCTATTGTTGAAGGCTGGTGACGTAGAGAAGAATCCGGGACCAGAATCCGGTGTCGTGGTAGCTGTGGAACTTCAACGTAGGAGGCCTGGAATGTCCGTTAACATGGAAACGCCACAGGCACCCGCCAAGAAACTGTGCATCATACACCAGGCAGTATCCGACGGAGATGAACATTTTGTCAGTCCTCAAAGCCATGCCTCCTGGTTAACCTTACTTGAAGCCGCCAAAGTCAGGAACCATGTCCCCATTCTAGACGTTTCAAAAACGCTTCAGGACAAAGAAGTTCCAATTATATTCTATCATCGAAAATGTAGAAGCATGTTCACCATGAAAAGAGACTTGGAAACTCTGAAAAGTAAAGCAGGTGAATGTAGTAGTGATCTATCTGGTAGTAGTGACTGTCCTCCAAAAAAGTCTTCCAGAACATCAACACATGAATCAAGAGTTTATGCTCCGATCTGCGTATTCTGTAGCAAGGTCAAGTTCAAAAAGCACTCCAATACACGTGAAACACTTACGCTAGCTTCACAACTGAGAGTAGATCAAACACTAAGAGAGAGTGCCGTCAGAAATGCAGACGGCAGGATGATAGCACTAACCAGTAGAGACATTGTTGCCGCAGAGGCACACTACCACGCTTCATGCTATAGGAATTACACTAGGAACAAAGAGGACAGCAATGAGAATGAAGAAGAGAAAGTAACAGATGAATTTATACTGTATCACAAGGTTGAAGGAGAAGCTTACCAAGAACTTTTCGAATACATCAGAGAAGATATTATCCCCAACAAGAGGATTATACCAGTCACCTCCTTGACCACAAAATTGGAATCATTAATGTTGTCTGGTGGAGTTAATCTTCTGAAGGATTCAACAAAGAAGAATATGCACAGAAGACTGAAATCCGAGCTTGGAGGTGCAGTAGAAATATTTTCCGACGACAAGGGAAAGTTGTTGATGGTTCCATGCTGTGTCTCATTAAAGGATGTTGTCTTGGAAAATCAAAATCTACATAGGGAGCTCAAGCTTTGGAAGGCAAAGTCTACAGATATCAACAAGATCATAGATCAGACTTCGTCACATATCCGAACGGCCATCAAGAAGGGAACATCAACAGGGAAATCAGAAACACATTTACACAGTTGGGCCAGGAATGGGACCTCTCCTCAGAACTGATGGACAAACTAGAGTGTTTCACATGTCTCCTCTATGTCCCCAAAGCAGCATTCACTAAGGTCAATAATCTCAGGTACCACTTGTTCTGTGTTAAGAAAGGTGAGATAGAGAGTCATCAGCTTCCACCCTGCAGGGACTGCTTAGTCAAACATGCACAAAGGGCAAACTACCAGGCTGGAATATGGAGAAGATGTCTTGAGCAAGACCCAGGTGTACCAAGTCCCATTGGCAGAGGGTGGAAAATTGACATGGATGTAGCTGAGGAATTAATGGTAGTGGATTGGATGGATGGTCGGCCAGCACCTGAGGCTATCTTGGCCCTACTGGCCTGCAAATGTTCAAGGATGTGTACACTGCCAAAGTGTGTCTGTCTGGCAAATGGACTTAAGTGCACTGATATGTGCAAACTGTCAGACTGCGAGAATCGTTCATCAGATGATGAGGAGAGCACGGACGAAGACGACGATGTTGATGATTAATTTCATAAAAGGTGTGTTCAATGTTTTAGGTAATTAGCGTAGTTATGTACATATATACATATATACATATATACATATGTACATACATATGTATATAAATATTATCCGATTGAATTGGTATATGTATTTAAAAGCGGATTCTAAATACATTTTATACTTGATCATCTTCCCGATTTACCACGTTTAGAAAATTGCCCTAGGCCAGGGGAAAAGTGGTTCTTCCCCTAGAGGAAAAGCCGATTTGGGGGACAAATATCGAAGCTAGGGAACAAATAAGCATACCGTTGGAATCACCAGGAAAAGCTCTACATGATAGGCCCATAAAACGAAAATTAAAAATTTCATAATTATTGGGTGTATTTTGGCGGCCATTTTGGAAAAAGGGAGATAACTCATATAAAGCTGCCACCCCCACAATGCTATCACATGTTTTCTAACTCTAGGCATTTATACCTTCTCAAAAAACACTCTTAGCATTCTCGCCCTAATTTGATACCGGTGAGCAAAATTTCGGACCGGGGCTGACCGACTATAGCAAGGCTTCGCGACCCACCGGTTGGGAACCCCTGGACTCTTAACCTAACCTCATAAGACATTATGGAAAAATCTGACGTTAACCCCTTCACACCCAGATCTTTCCTTTGCTATAAAAATTTGCATGTTGTCGAGCCATAAAATTACGAAAAGTAACTGAATATACCAAATTAGTTAGTGGACAAGGATACTAAACAGGTCATATATATAAAATATTGCTTATATTCACTAAAAATTGTCTAATGGTACCCAGATTACAATGGAAATTACGGTCTGGGTCTCAAGGGGTTAGACAGAAAGATGATGAAGGTATAATCCATGTATCCATACTATATCCAACTATTACTCAATCCATCACTCATCCAATCCTCCCCAATCCCTAAAGGTCACCCTTTACTAGCCTAATCCTCCCGCAGTTAATCCTTCAATCAATCACTGTACTCCGTAATCCCCTAAGCATCCAATCCACTAGTTATCCAGTTTCTAATCCGAAGTCGTCCGGAGTCCCCAATCCTAATCCTCTAGGTACCCAATCCATCAATTATCCACTTCACAATCCGCTCAAATCCGAAGTTCCTAATAATGGATATACAAAGACTTAAATCCCTCAAAATCCACGAACCCATAATCCTTCAGCGTCCTAAATCCCTAAAATATAAATCTTTCTCCTTAACTCTTAGATCCAGTCCTAAGAATACTATCATAATCCCCTGGAATCCTAAGTCCTGTGTGTGTGTGTGTGTGTGTGTGTGTGTGTGTGTGTGTGTGTGTGTGTGTGTGTGTGTGTGTGTGTGTGTTGTGTGTGTGTGTGTGTGTGTGTGTGTGTGTGTGTGTGTGTGTGTGTGTGTGTGTGTGTGTGTGTGTGTTGTGTGTGTGTGTGTGTGTGTGTGTGTGTGTGTGTGTGTGTGTGTGTGTGTGTGTGTGTGTGTGTGTGTGTGTGTGTGTGTGTGTGTGTGTGTGTGTGTGTGTGTGTGTGTGTGTGTGTGTGTGTGTGTGTGTGTGTGTGTGTGTGTGTGTGTGTGTGGTGTGTGTGTGTGTGTGTGGGGTGTTGTGTGTGTGTGTGTGTGTGTGTGTGTGTGGTGTGGTGTGTGTGTGTGTGGGGTTGTGTGTGTGGTTGTGTGTGTGGGGTGTGTGTGTGTGTGTGTTGGTTGTGGTGTGTGTGTGTGTGTGTGTGTGTGTGTGTTTGTTTTGTTTTGTGTGTGTGTGTGTGTGTGTGTGTGTGTGTGTGTGTGTGTGTGTGTGTGTGTTGTTTTGTGTGTGGTGTGTGTGTGTGTGTGTGTGTGTGTGTGTGGTGTGTGTGTGTGTGTGTGTGTGTGTGTTGTGTGTGTGTG
The DNA here is from genome assembly GCA_016584305.1 of Chionoecetes opilio. Lineage (NCBI taxonomy): Eukaryota > Metazoa > Arthropoda > Malacostraca > Decapoda > Majidae > Chionoecetes > Chionoecetes opilio. Next base: position 53,763 of record JACEEZ010023507.1, on the reverse strand, counting down.
TGTGTGTGTGTGTTGTGTGTGTGTGTGTGGGGTGTGTGTGTGTGTGGGGTGTAAAGGGAGATGATAAAATATTGTAATGGCACCAAAATCATTCCTAAATAAAACCTCTGATTTATTATTATTATTATTATCAGTAAAATTAATATACTATGAACCTCTTTATCTTCATCTCATTGTTTCCTTGATCACCTCCTATGACCCCGAGAGAGAGAGAGAGAGAGAGAGAGAGAGAGAGAGAGAGAGAGAGAGAGAGAGAGAGAGAGAGAGAGAGAGAGAGAGAGAGAGAGAGAGAGAGAGAGAGAGAGAGAGAGAGAGAGAGAGAGAGAGAGAGAGAGAGAGAGAGAGAGAGAGAGAGAGAGAGAGAGAGAGAGAGAGAGAGAGAGAGAGAGAGAGAGAGAGAGAGAGAGGAGAGGAGAGAGAGAGAGAGAGAGAGAGAGAGAGAGAGAGAGAGAGAGGAGAGAGAGAGAGAGAGAGAGAGAGAGAGAGAGAGAGAGAGAGAGAGAGAGAGAGAGAGAGACTTAAAATGCATGATGTTTGTGAGAGTAAAAGTCTGTCAGCTGTCCTCCTTATACGCACTCCTAACGGATGCTAAGAATTAATGCTAGGAAAGAAGAAGAAGGAGGAGGAGGAGGAGGAGGAGGAGGAGGAGGAGAAAGAGGAGGAGATTAAAGGCATCAGACGCAGTTCAAAATGATGACTGGAATAACGTTCTCGTGGTGGTGGTGGTGAAGGTGGTGGTGACATGTGGTGCATTTCGATCCTCCTCCTCCTCCTTCTCGAAGTCGTTTGGCGCACACAGTCACCGCGGAATGTTGACAAGTTTTATATTATACCGAGGCGGGCTGGGTTGACATGGATGAGACACACAGACCCTCTCCTCCTCCTCTTCCTCCTGATTTGCATGCTCTCTCTCTCTCTCTCTCTCTCTCTCTCTCTCTCTCTCTCTCTCTCTCTCTCTCTCTCTCTCTCTCTCTCTCTCTCTCTGCCCCCTCCTCCCCCTAACACCAGGAGCCGCTCCATACATTACCCAACAGCTTGACCAAACACAAAATACCGCATCACAATCCCTCATAATTCAATAGCAGACTCCCTCTTTCTCCCTCCCTCCCTCCCGGCCGTACCTCCTAACAGCCATCACATCGACCCCCTCCTCCTCCTCCTCCTCCTCTTTCCAGTCTCCTCCCCTCCATACATATTCAAGAGGTGCGCGGCTGCAGTACAGAGAGCACCTGTGTATGTGCCTCTCCTCTTCCTTCTCCTTCTCCTCCTCCTCTTCCTCTACCCCCCCCCCCCAAAGCTCTGAGATACGACTGCACGCTGGCAAATGGCTCCCGTGACCAGCATGTTGACTGTCGTCCTCCTCCTCCTTCTCCTCCTGGTTGTTGATGGAAGGCCTCCACGCCCTCCATAGGCTCCCTTGCACTCCCATTGGTCACTTGGCAGTCCAGACCACGCCCACTTCCGTCCTTAAGCCACGCCTTTCCAGCCTCCTTTCTCCAGTTATTACTAAGCTAACGAGGAGATGAGAAGATTTGCCTCGTGTGCTTGGTGGAGATAATGCTAGAGGGGAGAGGAGTGGGAGGGCAAGGGAGGGGAAGGGGTGTCCAGGAGTTTACTGGAGATTACTGGCTGGACTGGGGGAGATGAGGGAAAGGGAGTCTGTCTGCACTGGATGTCTGGAATGCCACAGTATGAACTGGAAAAGCGAGGACTGGAAAACAGACATGTAGACTTTTAAGCATCTATAATCTGGGTGTCTAGGTGGAAGGGGTCTGGACTGGATGGATGATTTAAGGGAAGCAGGTTAATTTAAGGGATGATTAACTCATGGGTTTGGAAGGTGTGTGTGTGTGTGTTGTGTGTGTGTGTGTGTGTGTGTGTGTGTGTGTGTGTGTGTGTGTGTGTGTTTACTGGTAGTTAAGGCTCAGGATTCTGTGGTATTCTTGATGTAGTGTTGTTTTGAACGGTGCTGAGAGAAAGTATTTTCAGAGATGGTGTGAAATGTCAATATCTGGATGTGAACTGTCGCCCTGCACTACTAAGGGATTCTGGAAAAATAATATGAATAGAGATTTTGGATTCTGATTCTGGATTGACATTTCCTAGACAGACAATTCTGGACTTGAGGAAATCCATTTTGAGTCTGGACTGGAGGCTTCAAGAGCCGAGAACTTTTCAAACTGGGGACCTAGAGAAGCAGAGGCCTTTGAAACTGGGGACCTAACAAACCAGGAACCTTTGAAACTGGGGACCTAACAAACCAAGAACCTTTGAAACTGGGGACCTAGGGAACCAGAGGCCTTTGAAACTGGGGACCTAGAGAAGCAGAGGCCTTTGAAACTGGGGACCTAGAGAAGCAGAGGTCTTTGAAACTGGGGACCTAGAGAAGCAGAGGCCTTTGAAACTGGGGACCTAGCAAACCAAGAACCTTTGAAACTGGGGACCTAGAGAAGCAGAGGCCTTTGAAACTGGGGACCTAGGGAAGCAGAGGCCTTTGAAACTGGGGACCTAACAAACCAAGAACCTTTGAAACTGGGGACCTAGAGAAGCAGAGGCCTTTGAAACTGGGGACCTAGAGTAGCAGAGGCCTTTGAAACTGGGGACCTAGAGAAGTAGAGGCCTTTGAAACTGGGGACCTAGAGAAACAGAGGCCTTTGAAACTGGGGACCTAGAGAAGCAGAGGCCTTTGAAACTGGGGACCTAGAAAAACAGAGGCCTTTGAAACTGGGGACCTAGCAAAGCAGGCATTTGAAACTGGGGACCTAGAGAAGCAGAGGCCTTTGAAACTGGGGACCT
>JACEEZ010023507.1:40000-46369 GCA_016584305.1 Chionoecetes opilio | reverse complement strand
GATAAACTGCTTTTGTTAATTTTTTGCGCTTTGCTAGACCCAAAATGAAAAAAAAAAAAGATTAACTGGTACAGCACAGCCAAAACATTACAAAACTGTCACGCTATAACTTTAAACATAATCTCAGGTTGGCAGTATTCCTTTCATGTTTATTACGAGGTTTATACGTCCAAGGTCTCTATTGACAAAGGGTGGTTCACGACGACTACTCATAGATAGCCTTGGAGTTAAAGGTCATCGCTTTTACTTTCCACCTGTGACGGGCAGTGGATCGCCAAAACCCGCGGCTATCGTAGGACCTCAAGGCACCACCATGGGTCACTGCTGCAGGGGCGTCTATAACAGCGGGCGTCCTTACAGGGAAGGTAACTCTGCCACTTCTACTCTTTCAAGCGAGAGGGAGGGTGGGTTTGGGTGGCCTAGAAAGCAATGTCCACGATAGTACACTGACGCAATGGAGAGGACGGAGGTGGAGCCTGATTGACTGCTGCCCCCCTAGATAGCGTCAGGCTAGGCTACCACACCCACACCACATTCAACACCCTACAAATAGTGCATTACCTACGCATTACATTAAATATTCAAATCATTCCCCTATTAGCACATTTTGTTGTCTATTGCATTTGCTCACATTTGGGAGGAGGAGAGGAAATATGATGAGGACAACGACGACGATGGAAAATAATAATAAAAATAATAATAATAATAATAGTAATAATAATAATAACGATAGTAATAATAATAAGAAAACAAAAATAACAATAATAATACCTGATAATGATGAAAATATTGAGCTGGCTGAAAAAAAAGGGAAAACATGAAAAAATCATAATAGTAAAAAATAATAATATTATGAAAAATGAAGACGAAAAACATGATGATGATGATGAATATATGGAAAGCATATTTCATCATCACTCCATCACCACCACCTGATCGGGCAATCATCATCATCATCTTTCTGTTTAACGTCAGATTTTCCCGTAATGTCTTATGAGGTTAGACGGTCGATGATACGCTTTCAATTCTATTGTCGGCGTTCATCATTTAAATTTGCGGCATGGGTGTTACGCCCGGCTGCTCTTCCTGACAGGCAACCCCAGTTTTCGGCTGAGGGCCTACCAGGCTACCATGGCTAATGAGCCCCACCTGACCAAAATAGCTTTTACAATTCTGATATTAATCAAAACAAAATATAAGACATAGAGAAAGAAACTGACTCCAGATTCGTGTTCAGCGTGCCCCAAAACACCTGTGGACCAATTTCTATAAGGATCTGAAATGTCAAAATTTCCCCCTAAAATCTGCAGAATTTCCCCCTTAAAATTTTAGTCATAAATTATATTTTCTTACATAACTCGAAACCTATGAGGTTTAAGAAAAAATACATAGAACAGTAAAGATAGAGCTTGAAAAGACCTTTCTTGTGAGATATAGTAAAATCAGTTCAGAATGCAAATAATTGAAATATTTGCTAATATTTGTGATCATTTTTGTGTATTTCACAAAATATAAATGTTCTGGGAAAGTATAGGTGTACATTGAATTCTGATAGTAGAATTGGATAGAACAGATAAAACTTAACAACTTTGATTCTATGCATTTTCCCTCTATAGGACTAATAGCTACCGAGTAAAATGACAAAAACGTGCTCGACGACGACTGTTCAGAGCCATTTTCAGCGGCAAGAAATCCCCAAAAAACATTTCCGTCACAGCGCCGTAATGGATTATGTCCTAGCCATTGAAATAGCCTTGAAATAGGGTTATAATAGGCTATTTTAGGTCAATTAAGCACCGGGTTATGACAAGTAAGTGAATAATTACCCTTTACCTGCATGAAAAATAAGATCAGTCGTCTATTTCAGGGAGAAGAATGGGTGAATGAGTGATCGGGCAATGCACCTATGATCAAATAAGAAATTAAAGAGATATGAAGAACAAAAACCTAAGAAGGGTGAGACCGGAAGTGACCTGTCCGTTTTATTACCGGGTCAATTACTGGGACAATTTGGGCCTTTTAAAACCCTATAATATATTGCAGGTGTAATCACCGAGGAATTAAGTGGGTGCGTAGCGAGCCCTCAGGTGGCGCGGCAGCTGGCTAGTGGGGAGGAGGAGGAGGAGGAGAGGAGGAGGACGAGATGGATGGAGGAGGTGGGTGAGATGGTTTCAGAGAACAACAATTACCAGCTACGTTCCTCCCACCCAAAATCATCCACCTGTCAACCATCTCTCTTCTCTCTCTCTCTCTCTCTCTCTCTCTCTCTCTCTCTCTCTCTCTCTCTCATCAATGTCTATCCTTTGTCTTTCTTCTACCCACACTTCATCATTCTTCCTCCACCTCCTCCTCTTCCATCTTCGCCTCCAGCATCACACCCAATCATCCTCACACCAATTCTTCTTCATCCCAACGTCCTCTCTCTCTCTCTCTCTCTCTCTCTCTCTCTCTCTCTCTCTCTCTCCTTCTCTCTCTCGTAAAGGAAGGAGTTGATAGTCAATTAAGGTTAAGCCATTCTCTCTCTCTTCTCTCTCTCTCTCTCTCTCTCTCTTCCCCTCTCTCTCTCTCTCTCTCTCTCTCTCTTCTCTCCCCTCCTACTACTGCTTCTACTACTACTACTACTACTACTACTACTACTACTACTACTACTACTGGTCTTACTCTTAAAAACTCGGTGCATTATTACGTCACATTGAATCATAATCTTTAATAATACGACCAAGACGACGACGCGAAAATGCATCAGTTAAGTAGGTAAGTCAATAAAAAAATGGAGAAAATTTGAATAATTTTGAGCAAAAACAAAAAAGATCGATTTAAAGTTCGAGGAGGGGAAAGAGGGAGGAAGGGAAAGAGGGAGCAAAAAAGGGAAAAGGGGGGGACGAGGAGGAGGAGGAGGGGAGGAGGAGGGGGAGAGGGGGAGGAGGAAGGGAAGGAGAGGGGAAGGGGGAGGAGGAGGGGGAGGAGGGAAAGGAGGAGGAGGGGAAGGAGGGGGAGAGAAGAAAAAAAGGAGAAGGAGAGAGAGAAGGAAGAGGGGAAAGGAGAGAGGAGGAGAGGGGAGAGAGAAAGAGAAATGGAGGGAGAGGAAGAAGATGGAGAGGAAAAATGAGAGAGGGAGAGGGGAGGAGAGAAGGGAGAGAGTGAGAAGGGGAGAGAGAGAAGAGATAAAAGAAAAAAAACGCCAAAGGGTAAAGAGGAAGAGGAGAATAGATAATAAATATAAAGAAGATGAAAGTTAAAGGTTGAAGAGGAGATAAGAGGAAGGGGTGATGGAAGGTGAAGGGGTGACAAGGTAAAAGCCTACAACACTATCATTACAAACAAGGCGACAAACTGCTTCCCTTGTTATCAGTCATTTGCGTCACCATCCTCACTATTTTCATCATTATCATCATCAACTTTCGATCAACAAAACAAAAATACATTATGATAAGATTCTTTCTTGCTCACGTCTCCTCCTTACCACCCTTCCTCCTCCTCCCCCTCCTCCTCCTCCACCTCCTCATCCGGTAGGTCAGTTGGGGAGGTATTCATGAAGCTTAGACACACACACACACACACACACACACACACACACACACACACACACACACACGGATTGATAAATAGACAGATAGATAAACAGGTAGACAGGTAGATAGACAGACGCGTAGGAGTCAAGTCTGTTTAACGTTACTAAAAGTTTGCAGGAGGAGGAGGAGGATTACATAGGATTACATAGGAATAACAGACACCAGGAGACCTATTGGTCCATAGCGAGGGTATCTGCTGAATACATACTACTAACATAAAACTATTTGTAAGAAAACAGTTGGCAAATGATACCATGTCCCTGAAGGGGGAATAGGAACATGGAATTTTCGTAGTCCCAGAATGATAGGATAGGAAAAATACTAACTACAACTACCACTACAACTACTCGATACGGGGGACTAGATACGAATTGCACTATCAATACCCATTTACTTACAGTCGCGTAAGTCTGTTTTGAATGTAGTATTGTGCTGGCTCCCACAACATTTGCTGGTAACTTGTTCCATCGTTCAACGACTCTAACATTGAAATAATTTTTACGGAGATCGTGATGCAACGTTGACCGTTAGTTTTAAACCCTTATTTCTGTTGTCACTTGAGTTGAAAGCTCGAATAGGTTCCTTTATTAATGACATCAAAACCTTTAGGATCTTAAAGGTTTGGGGGAAAGGAGGAGAGGAGGAGGAGGAGGAGGAGGAGGAGAGGAGGAGGAGGAGGAGGAGGAGGAGGAGGAGGAGAGAGAAAGAAGAATAATGGGAAAAATTAAAAGGAAGAGGAGGAGGAAACTAACGTGAAAAGATACAAAAAAGATGTAGGGAAGAATAATATACGAAGGAAGAGAAGAAATACAAAGAAATTATTAAACTTCACAGAGAGAGAGAGAGAAGAGAAGAGGAGAGGGGAGAGAAGAGGGGAGAGAGAGGGGGAGAGAGAGAGAGGGGGGGGAGGCGGGGAGGGGGCGCCGCCGTGACCAGGAATAAACCACCACTACCACCCACACTACCACCACCATGACGCCGCCGCTACCTAACTACATGAGGCCTAGTCAGCGTCTCTCTCTCTCTCTCTCTCTCTCTCTCTCTCTCCTCTTCTCTCTCTCGTGGCTTTGTCAGTGTGTAGTGGTGAGTGCCTGCCATCCACTGATTATCTCTCAACACTAACCTCTGATCTCTCCCCCTCCTTCCTTCCCTTCCCTCCATCCCTCCATCCTTTCCTCCTCCCTTCCTTCCCTTCCTTCCTTCCTTCCCTCCATCCCTCCTTCCCTTCCCTCCTATCCATCCTCCCCTTCATCCCTTCCATCCCTTTTCCTCCATCCATCCACCCATCCCCCTTCCCTTTCCCTTTCCCTTTCCTTCCTTCCTTCCTTCCTTCTCCTTTCCTTCCTTCCTTCCTTCCTTCTTCCTTCCTTCCCTCCCTCCCTCCCTTCCCTCCTACCCTTCCTTCCTTCCCTCCATCCCTTCCTTCTACTTTTCCTTCCCTTCCTCCCTTCCCTTCCTCCTTCCCTTCGTCCCTTCCATCCCTCCCTTCGTTCGTTCGTGGCTTAAGTAAAACCAAACGACATTCAGAGAGAGAGAGAGAGAGAGAGAGAGAGAGAGAGAGAGAGAGAGAGAGAGAGAGAGAGAGAGAGAGAGAGAGAGAGAGACGAGAGGGGAGAGAAGGAGAGAGAGAGAGGGGGGGGGGGGGGGGGGGGGGCTTACTAAGTGACTGAGAAGTGTTAGGAAGTGGCAGGTGATGTTAGCTAAAGAGGGAAGAGGTGTTAGAGAAGATAGAGGAATAGAGTGACTAAGTAGTGACGAAGAAAGGCTGTGTAGAAGAAAAATAATAAATGCTAGTAAAAGAATAGGAGTGGTCTAAATCGTGGCTATGAACTATGAAAATTTAAGAATACAAATAATGGTAAAATGAAATGCTAAAAAATGTCTTATGTGTGTTAGATGGAGAAGAAGAATTAAAAGGAAGAGGAGGAGGAAACTAACGTGAAAAGATACAAAAAAAGATGTAGGAAGAATAAATATACGAAGGAAAGAGAAGAAATACAAAGAAATTATTAAACTTTCACACACACACAGAGAGAGAGAGAGAGAGAGAGGAGAGAGAGAGAGCAGAGAGAGGAGAGAGAGGAGAGGAGGGGAAAAGAGAGAGGGGGAGAGGGGAGAGAGAAGCGAGAGAGAGAGAGAGAGAAGAGAGAGAAACATAAGAGGTAAAAATACAAAGAATAAAATAATATAATGCATATGAACACTTCCTGCCTAGATGTAATCAATCACTTTTCACAACGTTTGTATAATTAGTAACTGTTTATAGAAAGAAAAAAAGAAAAAAGAAGCAAAAAAAAAAAAAAAAAAAAAAAAAAAAAAAAAAAAAAAAAAAAAAAAACGTAATAATATGATGATGAAGATGAAGAAAAAGTGCTAAAAAATACTATTGAGTGCTGAGAAAATTTTAAAAAAGTGCTCAGAAAAGTACTAAAGAAAGTGCTAAAATGGTGCGTCTGAAAAGTGTTAGAAGGTTTAAGTATAAATAAGTATTAGTAAGTATAGTATAATTTTGAAAGGGTATGGGTGCTGATAGGTATGGTAAGATGTCATGTTTAACCCCTTCACACCAATATCTTGCCTTGGCTATAAAAAAGTCCGTCTGTTGTCGAGCCATAAAACTACGAAAAGTAACTGAATATACCAAATTAGCTAGTCGACAAGGATACTAAACAGGTCATATCTATAAAACATTGCTTATATTCACTAAAAATCGTCAAATGGTACCCAAATTACAATGGAAATTACGTTCTGGGCCTCAAGGGGTTAATAAGTATAGTATAATCTTGAAATGGTATGG
>JACEEZ010023507.1:32500-37500 GCA_016584305.1 Chionoecetes opilio | reverse complement strand
GGAATGTGAGAATGAGGATAAAACAGGAAAAGAAGAAGAGGAGGAGGAGGAGGAGGAGGAGGAGGAGGAGGAGGAGGAGGAGGAGGAGGAGGAGGAGGAGGAGGAGGAGGAGGAGGTCCAGTGATTGGGGAAGAGATAGGGGAAGGGGGGGGGGTTGATGAGGGAGGATATGACAAGATAGATGACTACGAAGAGGGAAGAGGAAGGTGAAGGAATACATAGGAAGACATAGGAAGAACAGATACCAGGAGAGCCTTTGGGTCTATAACGAGGCTATCTGCTGAGGGTAACTACATACTACTAGCTAACAAACTGTATGTAGGAGAACCGAATAAGGCTCCTCCCCGCCCTCCCCTTCCAACGACAGGCCGGCAGGAAGAGGAGGATAAGAAAGAGAGGATAGGAGGAAATAGGAGGAGGAGAAAAAGGAAGAGAAGATGGCAAGAGTATACGCCATGGTTCCTTGTCAAGATGGAAAAAGATGGGAAAAAGAAGAGAAGATAAGGCGAGGAGGAGGAGGAGGAGGAGGAGGAGGAGGAGGAGGAGGAGGAGGAGGAGATTCACGGGGGCAGAAAAGAAACAAAATGAGGCATGAGTGATGCGTATGATGAGAAAACACACACTTTAACACAGTGCTCTTCAACCTTTTTTGATGTCGTCCACCCATAGTGGTGATTTGATCAAAGCTGTCCACCCTACATAGTCACTCGTGTATATATATATAATATATATATATATATAATATATATATATATATATATATATATATATATATATATATATTTTATAAATCTATAATAATATAAGCGAAAGTTGTGTGTGTCTGTCTGTGTCTGTCTGTCCGCGATAGGTGCCGCCCCCGTGGCGGAATCCCATCATATGTCACAGTTTTGGAACCAGCTCGACCAGGGGAAGGTTTTAAGCCCACTTATGAGATGATCCGATCACTTCTTTTTTTTTTTTTTTAGCAGCCTATTAGCGAGAATTGTGAAAGAATGTAGGTTGCGAGAATTGAGGAAACCTTGATGTAGGGTGATGGGTAATGGGTGAGTGAATGGTGTGGGTGATGGGTAATGGGTGTGGGGTGATGGATGAGTGAATGGGTGGGGGGTGATGGGTTGGGGGTGATGGGTGATGGAATAGGTGGGGGGTGATGGGTAATGGGTGAGTGAATGGGTGTGTGGTGATGGGTAATGGGTGAGTGAATGGGTGTGTGGTGATGGGTAATGGGTGAGTGAATGGGTGGGGGGAATACATACATTTCTACATCCATGATTTCAGGAAAGTTAGAAGGGGCTATCTGGAGAGTCTGTGTTTGGTGGGCCGAAGGCCCACCACACAGGTGGTGGGCCGAAGGCCCACCAATAGCCCTAATGGGTGAATGAATGGGTGTGGGGTGATGGGTAATGGGTGAGTGAATGGGTTGGGGGTGATGTGAATGAGTTGGCGTTAATACATACATTTCTACATCCATGATTTCAGGAAAGCTAGAAGGGGCTATCTGGAGAGTAAGGCCCACCAATAGCCCTCCGCAGGAGCTAGCCAAAAAGGCCGCCCGGAGGGCGGCTTTGAGGCTAGTATTTTATAAATTTAATGGTTCTAACCTTCAATTTACATTCTACAACTATGTAGGGAAGAAAAAGCAATTGTGAATTCATTTTGTATTTGCATGTATGCATATTCTTCTAGTACAGTAGAAAATGCTTTCTAATGATACAAGAAAACATTGAAATTGTTTTGAATTGCAGAACAAAGAAATTTTTCTTCATAAAAAAAAAAAAAAAAAAAAATCATGATCTGCATTGCATTTGGTTTTCCTTTTAAATTTCATTCTACAATTCTGCAATATTGTTAGCAGGACAAAAAGTATATTTCCCTTTAGCAGGAAATATATTTTTATTATCATTTTCAATTTACAAATTATTTACACTTCCATTTATACACAGTGCAGTCAGTTTATACAAGAGTAAATCAAACATATTTTTTGGAACAGAACAAAGAACAACAAAAAATGTCAAGAAACAGAAAGGAAAAGTACACATAGGTAATATACATATTTGGTATTCAAGAACACAAAAAATTTTCCCTCAAGAAAAAGGATATTTTAAATGACTTGGCTGCTGTTGTAGTTTGTCTTTTATCAGCTCAAATCTAGGCATCTGACGATTTTCAAGTGTACCCCGCATGAGGGGATCCAAATTTAGAATGGCATTCCTTTTCTTTGTCTTGATTGAAATTAAGGCAGAGAAACCTTGCTCACACAGATATGATGTTGGCATCTGCACAAACATGTCTGTTGCCTGCTTGGCTAACTTTTCATAATCGTGAACATCTAGCAGGGCAACCCAGAAATCCATGGGATGGTCGAATGTCTTGAAAGCTTGTTTTTGAGATAAATATGTTCGAAGCTCCAATAGGGCATCCGTATAATCAGTGACATCATCTGAAAATGGATTAAGAACCCACATATTGGAGTTTACGTGTTCACTCTCACTTTCTGGTAATTCAAGGTTTTCCTGCATCAATGAAAGGTGCCTGACAATCAAGTGGGACATTCGTAAATCCAATGTTTGCTTTGTTGCCTGCATATTATGTTCCCAGCCACAATCTCTCATATATTTATCAAAGGATTCAAAATCAGAGAAAATTTTATTTGCTGCATTGGTTTCCCATTTTTCAACTTTAGTTTGAATCCATTTATTTTCCCAATACTTGTAAAAATATCCCCACCTTTGCCTTGCTGACTGATGTTTAGCTTGTTCAAATGATCAAAGATCGAAGCCATGTAAGACAGCTTTGCCAGCCATTAGGTGTCCTGAAACTCAACTCCCATGGGATTTGCTTCTTCAGCAAAGAAAACACCGAGTTGCTCCCTCAGTGCCAACACTCGATTGAGGACCTTTCCACGGGATAGCCAACGCACTTCAGTATGAAGGAGTAGTTCGGTAAAGTTGGTGTCCATATCCATACACAGTTCACTGAAAATTGTTTTTTTTTTGCATTACCACGGATAGAACACACCATTTTGACGACATCAGCAAGAAGTAGCTCCAAGTAATTTTTCTCATTAGCATTTCTTGCCTCATTCAGTCGCTTTGCCACTAAGTCCTCCCTGTGAATCACACAGTGAATTGGAACACAATTTGGTGAGATAGCTTGGATTTCTTTTCACAACACCATTGACTGCACCAACCATTGCTCTTGCGCCATCAGTAGTAACTGACTTGCATCTTGACCAGTCAATATCTTCCTCCGTCATGAAATCAATCAGTTTCTGGAAAATATTTTGTGCTGTTGTTTCTAATCCCAGTTGGAGGCAACACAAATAGTGCTCAACTATGGTTTTAGCTTCTAAGTCTGGAAACCGACAGTAAACAATCAACTGGGCTTCCCTTCCTATGTCTGTGGTTTCGTCCAGTTGTATGGCTAATGAAGAGGCTAGGCGCAGTTTTTGAACAAGCTGTTGCTTCAAATCATCAGCTAACATCGCGGACCGGCGACATATATGTAGTATCTGACATTGGGATCGGCTTTATCTTCTTTACTGCTTCTTTCCCTCCATGTATAAGGTCAGCTGCTACTTCAAGGCATGGCAATACAACATTTTCGAGTTGAGTGAAAGATTGTGTTTTCTTCATGATGATATGTGTCATCTTAAGAGAAGCAAGAACAAGTGATTTCGTGTCAGAGGGCTTGACTTGACTTGTGAAGGTAGCTTGTTGTTTCCAATATTCTTTGAAAGTTGCCTCAAAGAATTGCTTTGATTTGTTTTGGTGTTCGGGGTGTTTAGTCTTCAAGTGACGTGCAAGTTTTGAAGGAACAACATTTGCATTGCTGTACAGTGGTCGCAAAAAAAAAGAGTAACATTTCAATGTTTCATCATAAAATGATGAATTATTATTATTATTATTATTGTTATTAATATTATTTTGTAATATAAAAATTTACATGCCATATGCAATAAATCCAATAAGAGCTCATGAACAGCCACAATTATATCTGACAAGTGGGCATGGTCTCGTCCACCCCTGTCCACCCATAGACTGCTGTCCACCCCTCACTAAATCTCGTCCACCCTAAGGTGGACCGTCCACCCAGGTTGAATAGCACTGCAGTTTAACACGTAGAATGAGGAGAAAACAAATAAGAAGATTAAAAAAAAATGATAATGAAGAAGAAAGGAAGTGGATAGAAAGGGGGAAAAAAACAATCGTTAAGAGAGGCAGGAGGAAGGAAGATGGGAGTTGGAAGAAGAAAGAAGAGAAAGAAAAAATGAAAACCAAGAACAAAAAGGAAGTGGAGAGAGAGGGGAAAAAATTATATAGAGAGGATAGGTGAATGCAGGACAGGGGATAGAAGGAGAGGGGGGGAAAGGAGGAGGGAAAGGAGGAGAGGAAGGAAAGAACAGGAGAGTGGATGTTAGAGGGCACTGGATATAAAATTATTATTATTATTATTATTAAATTTAGAGATTATAATTATGCATATATATATATAATCTCTAAATACCCAGAGCCCTCTAACCATTTTATATTACCCGTTTCTATCTTGTTTTTAAAGGTAACATGGTATAGAAAAATGATATAGAGATCAAAGAAATGGTATAGAGAGAGGCAGGACAGAGTGTAGGGCAGGGAAGTAAGATGGAAAGGTGGAGGAAGAAAAAAGAAAAAGAAGAAAAGAGGAAAAGAAAAGAAGAAGATGAAAAGAGGAGAGGAAGGAATGAACAGGTGAGTGTGTGGAGGTAAGTACAGGTGTAAGGAGGCACAGGTGTGACGAGGAACCAGGTGTTGAGTGATTAAAGGTCTGAAGGTTACAGGTAAAGTGAGAGAGAGAAAAGAAGTTTATGAAGCAACGAAATTTTATGAGGAAATAAGATAAGAGCGAGGGAGGGAGGGAGGGAGGGAGGAAGGAATGAAGGAAGGAAGGAAGGAAGGAAGGAAGGAAGGAAGGAAGGAAGGAAGGAAGGAAGGAAGGAAGGGAGGGAGGGAGGGAAGGAG
>JACEEZ010023507.1:12500-22500 GCA_016584305.1 Chionoecetes opilio | reverse complement strand
AATTATATTCCCTACTGAATATACTACTTAATTTTATCAATTAAATTAAATAAATTTAATAAGTATATTAAAGAATATACACAAACAAGCATTCATACCATAACAGTACACATACATAATAGTACTGATAAAGAGATCAATGATAATTATCACATTAATTATACAAATCACAATTATAATAATAATAAATTAATTTTAATAGTTACTTTTCAACTTTTCTTTTATTTGCAGTTTAAATGGATTTAATTCTTTATTCCTTACATCATCTGGAAGTTTGTTCCACAGTTTAGTTCCCCGAGTGAGAACACTTTGTTGAGCATGGGAAGTTCTACACAATGGAAGTTTGAGATTATTGGTTCGTCTGGTTTGTATGCTATGCGTTGTGGTCTGAAAACCACTGTCAATTTTGTATGTATTCAAAGCCTTATAAACAAAAGTTATAGTCTGATAGTCTATAATATCATGTAATTTTAGAAGTTTCAACTCACGAAAGATTGGGCTTGTGTGGTCATACCGATTACTAGAGGACATTATGCGAACTAATTTTTTCTGATTTACAAATAGTTGATCAATATATGTTTTATATGCCCCACCCCAGATAGCTGAACAGTACAATAAATATGGATATGCTAATGATAAATAAATATGTCTTAAACCTTCAATATTACAATGGTTTCGTATTCTATATATTACACCTATTATTTTTGAAATATTATTCATTACATTCTCTATGTGTGTTTCCATCTTAGCTTGCTATCAATAACAACCCCAAAAGGAATTTAGCTTCTTGTACCTCTTTAATAATGAGATTATCAATTTTGATATTGTTGCATTGTGTGTGTGTCATGTGTGAATGTGACAGCATACAGTGAGTTTTATTGATATTTAATGTTAGCTTGTTACATTTTAACCAATCAGCAACATATACCAATTCAGTGTTCATTGTATTTCTTATATCATTTAAATCCCTTCCCTGTAGAAAAATGGTAGTGTCATCAGCAAAAAGTAAAAATTTAAGATTTTTGGTACATAGAGTTATGTCATTGATGTAAATTAAAAATAATAATGGTCCTAGGACAGATCCTTGTGGCACACCACAAGTAAGACTTTTGTACGACGATGCACTACTATTAAAGACTGTATACTGGTTCCTGCCGCTGAGATAACTTTCAGAGAGAGAGAGAGAGAGAGAGAGAGAGAAGAGAGAGAGAGAAGGAAGAGAGAGAGGAGAGAGAGAGAAGAGAGAGAGAGAGAAGAGAGAGTAGAGAGAGGAGAGAGAGAGAGAAAAAAAAAATCCACCTCTACCTGTCTCTCCTTGCCCTCCCAAATCAACAAATATCTTCCTATTTTCCTTCCTTCCTTCTTCCTACTCTTCTTTCGATGCTACTTTAGTATGCGTTCTACCGCAGTACCGCAGTCTACAGTGGTGTGGGGTGTGATCTACCCTTACACTGGTCCACAGGTCCCCTACCCCTGCATCTAAAGGGATTAGTTACTGGTCCACAGGTCATACATAGGTCAGGTAGCTAACACAGGTCAGATTATCATAGTTCACATTTGTCCTATATAAGGTGAACAAAGATACTCTGAAATACTCTGATTCCCATCCTTCAGCGGGAATGTGAAGCCGGTTCAGTGATTCACTCTGATGAATGGCCTGCATATGGAGACTTAAATAATCTGGGTTATCGCCATAGTACAGTGAATCACCAATAAAATTACGTGGATCCAGTAACAGGAGCTCAAAGCATAGAACGATCGTGGTTGGATGCCAAAACACGTATTTTAAAGAACATGAGGTGAACTCGTAATGTATACCGCTAATTGTTTATGCATGATATACTATTGTATTAGAATTAGCAATGTGATGTTATTGTTCATTAATAAATTGATTAATAAATTTTAAAAATTGTTATTGTCCAATGGAAATAATCCATTAAACCCACAGTATAGCGTGGTAGCGCGGTAGTCCTCATAGTAAAGTAGAAGCATACTAAGGTAGAAACAGAACGATAGAACGCATACTAAAGTAGCACCCTTCTTTCCTTCTTATTTTCTTCTTTCCTTCCCACCCAGCAACACAACCTCCCCTACAAATTCCTGTCTTGTTCTGATTTCAATTACTCCTCCTCCTCCTCCTCCTCCTCACTAAATTCTTGCCCACCCAGAAACGAGTCTTGAGTGAAATTTTTTAACATTCTTCTCAAAGTTATTTTCACGTGTCTAGTTTTTTTTTTTGGTGTTTTCATCCCCGTTCAAGTATGGCCGTGTTATTGTTATTGTTATTGTTATTGTTATTGTTATCATTATTATAACTATCATTTTCAATACAATCATTATATCATTGTTATTATTTTAATTACTATTACAATAATTATCCTCAGCATAAAAGTAGGAGAAAGATTAAGGTACACTCTCTCTCTCTCTCGGGAGGGAGGGGAGGGGGAAGGGGTGAGAGGAAAGACGGAAGGGAAGAAATGAATAAAGGGAAGAGGGAAGAGAAGAAATGAATGAAGGGAAGAGGGAAGGGAAGAAATGAATGAAGGGAAGAGGGAAGGGAAGAAATGAATGAAGGGAAGAGGGAAGGGAAGAAATGAATGAAGGGGAGAGACAAAGGAAGGAATGCAACAAGAAGGGAGTGAGGTGATGTGTGTTATCTTTCTTATCAGTTACTCCACTTGCCTCCAACCCCTCCCTCTCCCCTTCATTCCCCTCCACTTGCCTCCACCCCCTCCCTCTCCCCTTCATTCCCCTCCACTTGCCTCCACCCCCTCCTCCCTCTCCCCTTGCCTCCACCCCCCCTCCCTCTCCCCTTGATTCCCCTCCACTTGCCTCCACCCCCCCCTCCCTCTCACTGTTTCCCTACCTTACTCTCCTCCACCAAGATAAGATAAAGATAATATAAGATAGATATAAGATAAGATAAGATACTTCAACTCAATCTTCAACTTTGCACGTAATACCAACAACGTAGTTATTAACAATATTACAAAATAAGCCACCACGGCAGAAGGATCTCAAAAGCAGCGAGTGGGCTTCGAATTCAGGACTCTCTCTTCCTTTCATCTTCCTTCTCTCCTTCCTTAATTAATCCTTTCCTGATGAACATTTTCTTTTTCTTGCTTTTCTTTACGTTTTTCTTCTTGCACTACCACATCGATGACAAGGCTCTGCTTCTTGTGGTGCGTCCAGAAGATTGCTTTCACGTATAAACGTAACTGCTGTTTCTTCTGTCAAGATAACACTTCTGTAGAATTCTTTCAACAGCATTATAGAGGGTTAAGTGTGTCAGACTGATGTTCTCGGCTTGAATTTTAGGAAGATACTGAGGGCCAGATTGTCAAATGTCTTCTTCGGTGAAGAATGTCTTCGTCACGTAATTTGGTACCGTCAAACTGTTTTGAGCCGCGACGGATATCGTCGCACCACAGTGAAGGTAAAGAAACGAAGACCAAGCACAGACCATGTCTTCACCATTCCCTTCGCGGGCGCTGATCTCCTCTGTACTTTTCATCCCATTATTGGATAAGATAAAGATATTTCAGTGACTGTGTTACTTTTTACTAGTTTATTGACGAAATTATCCTTAGTGCGTAATAAAAAGAGTGGTTTGAAATCTCACCGGGAGACACGGGCGGGCTGGGCAGAGCGGTGCATTCGGCGTCTGGCAGGCGAGCTGGCAAATGCGGGGCGGAGCGGGGCGGGGCAGGGCACACGTGTTTTCGTACTTTCGTATTAATTCAGTCACGACTCACTTCCCTGGATTTTGAGACACTAACGATTATTTCCCAACCAAGTTTCACTGATTTTTCTGAAGGAAATACATTGTTGCACAGCACAGACGTGGCCTAGTACTCCTTCCAGCATACCAACCTTACCGTGACGGGACTACATGAAGGGAAAAGACGCGGAAGGATTCAATGTTACCCTGGCTTCCCGTGTAGCGCAGAGAACTCGTCGTGCGGTCCCGTCATGGGAAAGGAAAGGTGACATTTAACAATCTGGCCCCGAGACATTACTTTGTTGATCCCCAATTTATAAGGTTTAGTAGGGGTCCCGGAACTCAGGTCAGGTCAGGTCAGGTCAGGTGTGGTCTTGTCAGTCTGCACATTACAGCTATGCGGTAGTCAGGTCAGGTCAGATCAGGTGGGATCTTGGTAGACCGCACATTAGGGTATCGTAGACTGCAGACCCTGATGTAGACCGCACGCTATAGTAGCACCCTTTCCTTCACTCACTCCCTTTTTCTCTTGTTCTTCTATCGTACACTGCACAATACCATCTCTCCTTCCTTTACTCTCGCTTCCTTTTCTATGTCCCCTTCCCTTTCTATTCCTTCGCTACGCCCCCTTCCCTTCATCCTTCCTTTTCTATGTCTCCTTCCCTCAGTACGCCCCTTCCCTTCAGCCTTCCTTTTCTATGTCCCCTTCCCTCTCTATTCCTTCGCTACGCCCCCTTACCTTCATCCTTCCTTCCATCTCTATTCCTTCGCTACGCCCCCATCCCTTCATCCTTCCTTCGCTACGCCCCCTTCCCTTCATCCTTCCTTCCCTCTATTCCTTCGTTACGCCCCCTTCCCTTCATCCTTCCTTCCCTCTCTATTCCTTCGCTACGCCCCCTTCCCTTCATCCTTCCTTCCATCTCTATTCCTTCACTACGCTCCCATCCCTTCATCCTTCCTTCGCTACGCCCCCTTCCCTTCATCCTCCCTTCCCTCTCTCTTCCTTCGGCACGCCCCCAGGTGAGTTCCGGGGCACCTGCTGGGGTGTACAGGTGAGGCCAGAAGGGGGAGGGTAAGGAGACTCATTTAGGAGGCTGATGGACAGGTGATAATTACTGCTAAGTCTCAGGTGAGGTTAAGGGGGTGCCTGCATACCTGTTTTAAGGCGTAAGGGCTTGTGAGAAGGGTATGGAAGGGGTAAGTGGTTGTGGGAAGGGTATGGAAAGGGGAAGAATGGAAGGGTATGGAAGGGTATGGAATGGGGAGGAATGGAAGGGTTTGGAATGGGGAGGAATGGAAGGGTTTGGAATGGGGGGGAATGGAAGGGGAATGAATGGAAGGGTATGGAAGGGGGGAATGGAAGGGTTCGGAAGGGAGGGGGTGTGACGTGTAGAAGGGATTGGTTATTTGAAGGAGATGGGAAAGAGTGGGAAAGGTAGGGTTGTAAGGAAAGAGGAAACGTAGAGAGAGAACAAGGAAGAGGAAAGAGAGGAAAAGGGAGAGAGAGATGGGAAGTAGAAGCTATAAGGGAAGAAAAGGAAAAAAAGAAAGTGGGGAATTGAAAGAAAGGAAGAGGAAAGAGGCAGACATACCAGATTCTGAATAGCCTCTCTCCATCCTTCCCTCCCTTTCTCCCTCCCTCCTGATCCTTCAAACCTTCCCTTCCCCTTCCCTCCTTACCGCCCTTCTCCTCACCACCACACAACCCCTCCCCTCCTCCTCACCTCCCCGCCAAGCAATTAATGACTTCACGACCAGGTGTAAATTATGCAGGTGTCGCGTGCTGGCCTGACCCTCCTTAGCGTCCTGCGGGAGAACACAAAGGAAGAACAAAGGAAGAACAAACAGCAAACAACCCTATTGGTCCTAACGAGGCTGTTTGAGATATGTTGAGAAATAGGATAGTAAAGGTGAAGGCTTCTCCTCACCCTGTAACGAGGAGGAGGCGCAATAAAATAGAATGAAGAGAAGGGAGATGAGGAACAAAAAGAGAATAAGGGAATTGGAGTAAGGAGGAGGAAGAGGAACAATAAGATAGAACAGGAGAATGAAGAATAGAATGAAGAGAAGGAAGATGAGAAAAAAACAGGCAAAAAGGAGAATATATAGGGGAATAAGAGTGAGCAGAAGGAGGAGAATGACTGGAGGAGGAGGAGGAGGAGGTCGGCGCGGTAGTTGACGTGTAGTTGACAGGGTGACAGGTAGGCGATTAGGTCGATTAGAGTAATTAGGCGCAGGTGAGGCGGGTCAACACGGGCTGGTAAATCATGGCGGTCATCATCAATTATCCTCCTCCTCCTCCTCTTGTTCTTTCCGCTTGTTATTAATGTGTTTTCCCACCACCACCACCACCACCTTCTTGTTCCTCACCTCTCTTCCCTAATTAAAGGAGTATGCAAGGTTCCTGCAAGTATGTATTTCTTTTTCTCCATTTTCTCCGATGGTCATTTCTTTTTGTTCTACTTCCCACTACCCACCTCCTGAGTGTGTGTGTGTGTGTGTGTGTGTGTGTGTGTGTGTGTGTGTGTGTGTGTGTGTGTGTGTGTGTGTGTGTGTGTGTGTGTGTGTGTGTGTGTGAGAGAGAGAGAGAGAGAGAGAGAGAGAGAGAGAGAGAGAGAGAGAGAGAGAGAGAGAGAGAGAGAGAGAGAGAGAGAGCGACGATGATGATGAAGAGAAAGATGTGAGGAAGGTTTGGAGGGAAAAGGAAGGAAAGACAAAGAAAAGAAGAGGAATATACAAAGGAATACAAAGGAAGAACAGACAGCAACAGCCCTAAAAGGTGGAGGAGGAGGAAGAAGAGGAAGAGGAAGAGGAGGAGGAGGAGGAGGAGGAGGAGGAGGAGGAGGAGGAGGAGGAGGAGGAGGAGGAGAGGACAGAAGCTGAGGACATTAGGCGAGCAAAAGTCTTGTTCCTTTCATCAAGTAAACAATTAACCCAAACTTTATATGTGCACTGAGATGCCCCAACCCCGATAAGGCTCAGATTTACTGCCCTACCTTGCCCCGCCCCGCCCCGCCCCGCCCCCACATGAGACAGATACCTCCATGACACCTCCACCCAAACCCCCCTCCTCCCAACCCCTACCTACCCCTCCATTAAACAATACTCCAACCCCCGCCCCTGATAATTTGTTAAGAAACTAGAAAGACCTGTGTGTGTGTGTGTGTGTGTGTGTGTGTGTGTGTGTGTGTGTGTGTGTGTGTGTGTGTGTGTGTGTGTGTGTGTGTGTGTGTGTGTGTTGTGTCGCATTTACACAGAAAACCCACAGTGCTTTAGGAATATTTATCGTTCTCAGCAAACAGACGTTAAAATAGCGTTATAGTGGTGGGTTCGGGGCAGTAAAAAAAAGTAGTAGTTGTAGTAGTTGTAGTAGTAGTGGTGAGGATAGTAGTACGAGTGGAACTAGGAGGAAAGAGAAGGGGAAAAAGGTGGTAGTTATCATAGTAGTAGTAGTAGTAGTAATAGTATAGTGGTGGCGGTGGAAGTAGTGGTAGAAGTAGCAGTAGTAGAAGTAGTAGTATTAGCAGTAGAAATAGTAGTAGTAGTAAGTAGCAGTAGTAGTAGTAGTAGTAGTAGTAGTAGTAGTAGTAGTAGTAGCAGTAGCAGTAGCAGTAGTAGTAGTAGCAGTAGCAGCAGTAGTAGTAGTGGTAGTGACACTCATATTGATTTACAGGTTGTAGTCTTGCATGTATACGTGGCTTATGAGGAAAATATCTGCGCCCACTCCTCCCCCTAACCCCCTTCCCTCCCCACCCCACCCAACCCCCCTCCCTCCCCACCCCACCCCACCCAACCCCCCTCCCTCCCACCCCACCCAACCCCCTTCCCTCCCCACCCAACCCCCCACCTTCCGGGAACCGCCCACCGCCCATGAATAAGGTGTGTGGTGGAGGTAATGGATGGGTGGGAGGTGTGAGTGTGTGCGTGAGTAAAAAGTAGGAAGAGGAGGAAGAGCATGGAATATGGAAGAGGGAAGGAGAGAGAGAGAGAGAGAGAGAGAGAGAGAGAGAGAGAGAGAGAGAGAGAGAGAGAGAGAGAGAGAGAGAGAGAGAGAGAGAGAGAGAGAGAGAGAGGAGAGAGAAGAGGAGAGAGAGAGAGAGAGAGAGAGAAAAAAAAAAAGAGAAAAAAAATGTGAATGGTAGCCTATATTAGCCTATAGAAGGAATAAAAATAAGCCTACATACAGGGTGTAACACGAGTTTCTGCAAATATTGATACAGGTGAAAGAACATGTAATTCTAAGCACAAAATATTCTATAACCATACGCTTTTTGAAGCTTCCTTTAGACGTGAGATGAAGTTAGAAAAATTAGAGTGCAGTGTGTACTCGCGGTTGCCGCTTCGTGACATTTTGAATGATTTAATCATAATGTTTACTAGTAATGGAGCATTTCAATATCTTATAACAACACAATTGGTATTAATGGACATGTTATTACTAAATAAGAAGTACATGAGAACAGCAGGGCTGTAATAAACAATACTGTAAAAGGCTACATGGCATCGTGTCAGGGAGGGGTAGGATGGAACACGTGACTCAGCTGATCGGCGTGAGGCCTCGCAGCCTAGTAGAGTGCCCCTCCTCCCCCGCCCCGACGCGTTGCCACTTAGCCTTTTACAGTATTGTTTATTACAGCCCTGCTTTTCTCATGTACTGCTTATTTAGTAAATAACATGTCCATTAATACCAATTGTGTATATATAACCATGAATATAGACAACCGACAAAGAGAAGACTCAGACGATGAAAAAATTTCGTGTTGTTTTGGGCAAAATTGATATTCCAGGTGCTATATTTCCGTGCTGTGTTCTCGCTGACAACACTACAGAAGACCTGAGGTGATGGCTGATGTGCAGAGGCTTCTAAACCAAGAAAAGAGTCACAGCAGTCTCATTTAGAGGTAAGCAAGTGCTAGGGACACAATACGTACTACCTACCACTTGCTTACCTCTTGACGAGGCTCTGTTATGACTCTGTTTTCCTATTTTAGAAGCCTCTGCACATCAGCCATTACCTCAGGTCTTCTCTATGTGTTGTCAGCGAGAACAGAACACGGTAATATAGCACCTGGAATATCAATTTCACGCAAAATAACTCTAAATTCTTCCATCGTCGTAGTTTTCCCTCCGTAGGTCCACCCACGGCGACCTCGACTTATCCCCACAATGCACCGATGTAAACAAACCGTGACGTAGTTATGGGTAGGGTCCATTGTCACATGCTTCACACCACTGGGTTACAGGCAGTGGATGCCGATCCTCCCATTGAAGAAAGCGCACTCTCTCTTGACGAAGTCAGAGAGGCTGTAGCAAAGTTGAGGGGTGGAAAGGCAGCTGGTGTTTGTAATATCAGTGCGAAGCTCCTCAAAGCTGGGGGTGAGGCCATGATCCACGGGTTGCATGCTGTCCTGACTGCCGTGTGGCAATCAGGTACCATTCCTCCTGACTGGAAAAGGGGGCTGGTCGTCCCTATCTGGAAAGGGAAAGGGGACCGTCAGGACTGCAACAATTACCACGGTATTACACTGCTCAGCGTACCAGGCAAGGTGCTTGCCCATCTATTGCTGACACGGATTCGCAGCCATCTGGTGAAGCATCAGAGACCTCAGCAGTCTGGGTTCACGCCTGGTAAGTCAACAACGGACCGTATCCTAGCGCTTCGTGTCCTGGTGGAACGCCGACGTGAGTTTCGACAGGGGATGCTTGCAGCCTATGTTGATCTCAAGAAGGCGTTTGACTCAGTGCATCGTGAGTCACTCTGGGATCTTCTGCGACTTCGAGGGATTCCTATTGGTTTGATAACTGGTCTGTATTCTGGGACTGAGAGTGCTGTGAAGTGTGGGGCAGGTGTATCCGGCTTCTTTCCTGTGAATACAGGAGTGAGGCAAGGGTGCGTCCTTGCCCCATCACTTTTCAACGCTTGTATGGACTGGGTATTGGACAAGGTTGTAGATCAAAGTGATTGTGGAGCATCCGTTGGCAACACCAAGATCACTGATCTTGTTTTTGCCGATGATGCAGTAATCTTTGCTGAGTCCCTGGAGGTCCTGGTGATGGCTCTCGAGGCGCTGCACGAGGAGGCAAAGCCTTTGGGACTTGAGGTCTCCTGGCTCAAGACCAAGGTCCAGGTGTTTGGAGACTTACTAGATGAAGCAGTACAGTCTGTTCATGCGTGTGGCGAGGACATTGAGATCTTGGAAAGTTTTACATACCTTGGTAGCGCAGTCCATAATGACGGCGGGTCACGTCAAGAAGTCTTACGGCGGATTGGCATAGCCC
>JACEEZ010023507.1:0-5000 GCA_016584305.1 Chionoecetes opilio | reverse complement strand
AAGGAAGAAAACAGATTATGAGGATTAAGGACTATGTAACAATACCAAGAAGGAGAAGAGGAAAAAAGGAAGAAGAGGAAGGAGGAGAGGAGGAGGAGGAGGAGGAGAGGAGGAGGGAGGGAGGAGGAGGAGGAGGAGGAGGAGGAGAGGAGGAGGAGGAGGACAGGACATCAATCTCGTCATCAGGGCGAGGCCACTTCTTCACTCCCTTGATAGACGTGACGAGGCAAGACACCCCCGCCCTAACCCCCCACACCCCTCCTTCCATCACCCTTCACCCCCACACCCCCTCTCTCTCTCTCTTCTGTCTCGTTCTGTCTTTTTTCCCCCCCATTTCGCCCTCTGTCTCGCTTTCTGTCTCTTTGTCTCTTTTTCTGTCTTTTTGTCTTTTTATTTCTCTCTAAGT
Source organism: Chionoecetes opilio (assembly GCA_016584305.1). NCBI lineage: Eukaryota > Metazoa > Arthropoda > Malacostraca > Decapoda > Majidae > Chionoecetes > Chionoecetes opilio. The sequence goes on along the minus strand of JACEEZ010023507.1, from coordinate 4,594 downwards.
GCTCACAAAATTAAATCTCCCCCAACCGTAAAGCCAGTGTTATCAAGCCGATGGATGGCCTTACCTCACCCCCCACACTCACTCCTTCCATCCCCCAACACCCCCAAACCCCCTCCTTCCATCCCCCAACACCCTTCCTTCCATATATCTATAATAATATAAGCGAGTGTGTGTGTGTGTGTGTGTGTGTGTGTGTGTGTGTGTGTGTGTGTGTGTGGTGTGTGTGTGTGTGTGTGTGTGTGTGTGTGTGTGTGTTGTTGTCTGTCCGCGATAGGTGCCGCCCCCTGTGGCGGAATCCCATCATATGTCACAGTTTTGGAATCAGGTTGACCAGGGGAAGGTTTTAAGCCCACTTATAGGATGATCCGATCATTATTATTTTTTTTTTTTTAGCAGCCTATTAGTGAGAACTGTGAAGAAAAAAAATTGGGTTGCGAGAATTGAGGAAACCTTGATGTAGGGTGATGGGTAATAGGTGAGTGAATGGGTGGGGTGATGGGTAATGGGTGTGGGGTGATGGGTGAGTGAATGGGTGGGGGGTGATGGGTGATGGGTGAGGGAATAGGTGGGGGGTGATGGGTAATGGGTGAGTGAATGGGTGTGTGGTGATGGGTAATGGGTGAGTGAATGGGTGTGTGGTGATGGGTAATGGGTGAGTGAATGGGTGGGGGGTGATGGGTAATGGGTGAGTGAATGGGTGGGGGGAATACATACATTTCAGGAAAGTTAGAAGGGGCTATCTGGAGAGTCTGTGTTTGGTGGGCCGAGGTGGTGGGTAATGGGTCTATCTGGAGAGTCTGTGTTTGGTGGGCCTTCGGCCCACCAAACACAGGTGGTGGGCCGAAGGCCCACCAATAGCCCTCCACAGGAGCTAGCCAAAAAATCCGCCCGGAGGGCGGCTTTGCTTTCAGGAAAGTTAGAAGGGGCTATGATGTGAATGGGTTGGCGTTAATACATACATTTCTACATCCATGATTTCAGGAAAGTTAGAAGGGGCTATCTGGAGAGTGTGTTTGGTGGGCCTTCAGGTGGTGGGCCGAAGGCCCACCAATAGCCCTCCGCAGGAGCTAGCCAAAAAGGCCGCCCGGAGGGCGGCTTTGCGTCTAATCCTCTATAACCCTCACACCCCAGCTCTATAGTCCCAGAGCTGAGGGGGTGTTTGTTATGTTTCATTTGCCAAAAGGTCTGTGAGTTGTTTCTAAGAGGGCAATGTCTCAGGATTTCAAAAACCCATTTCTTACAAAATTCTACTTGGAACTTTTCTCAAAATTTGCTCTTGAAGTAGGGTACCCTCAAATTTCGATTTCGCGACACACCAATTTCGGGCAGTGTAGGTCTTTGGTCTCCAGATGCATGAATAATGTACCTACAGATACGTGTGGGATCCCCTGAAGTGGAAATTAACTGGTAACAGTGAATAAACTTGAATGCACTGTCCATTCTTTGAGCTTTCCGGCGTCTGGCGGACTTAATATAGGTCTGAAGGCAATTTCGAGGCCACACTTCCGATAGAGTTTTTTGAGCTCTACAACTTTGTCATCAGTAAAAAAAATTCAACCTCGAACGTAAGTGGCTTTTCTGTGAGTGTAAAGTGTTACGAAGTGGCTTTCAGCTGAGCTACCTGGCGTCTGGCGGACTTAATGTAGGTCTGAAGGCAATTTTGAGGCCTGCCTTCCAATAGTTTTTTAAGTTCTACAACTTTGTCATCAGTGAAATTTTTTCAATCTTGAACGTAAATGGCTTTTTTGGAACAAAACCCCCCCTGACACTGCCCCGCACCGCCAGTGTCAGGGGGGTTTTTGTTCCAAAAAAGCCATTTACGTTTGAGATTGAAAAAAATTCACTGAAGACAAAGTTGTAGAGCTCAAAAAACTCTATCGGAAGTGTTGCCTCGAAATTGCCTTCAGACCTACATTAAGTCCGCCAGACGCCAGGTACCTCACTTCACATACATTATCGCCTTGTTTCAACATCGTTTATTAGACGTCCAACTCAACAGGAACTAAGTGATTCACGGAGAGATGCCACCGAGCGCCAAAAGATCAGAAGTTAGGCGCTCGGTGGCATCTCTCCGTGAATCACTTAGTTCCTGTTGAGTTGGACGTCTAATAAACGACGTTGAAACAAGGCGATAATGTATGTGAAGTGAGGTACCTGGCGTCTGGCGGACTTAATGTAGGTCTGAAGGCAATTTCGAGGCAACACTTCCGATAGAGTTTTTTGAGCTCTACAACTTTGTCTTCAGTGAATTTTTTCAATCTCAAACGTAAATGGCTTTTTTGGAACAAAAACCCCCCTGACACTGGCGGTGCGGGGCAGTGTCAGGGGGGTTTTTGTTCCAAAAAAGCCATTTACATTCAAGATTGAAAAAAAATTCACTGATGACAAAGTTGTAGAACTTAAAATACTCTATAGGAAGGTAGGCCTCAAAATTGCCTTCAGACCTACATTAAGTCCGCCAGACGCCAGGTAGCTCAGCTGAAAGCCACTTCGTGACACTTTACACTCACAGAAAAGCCACTTACGTTAGAGATTGAATTGTTTTTACTGATGACAAAGTTGTAGAGCTCAAAAAACTCTATCGGAAGTGTGGCCTCGAAATTGCCTTCAGACCTATATTAAGTCCGCCAGACGCCGGAAAGCTCAAAGAATGGACAGTGAAAATTGATGTTTTGGGGGTACCATCAAATATGGGTCCCAAATGGACAGTGCATTCAAGTTTATTCACTGTTACCAGTTGATTTCCACTTCAGGGGATCCCACACGTATCTGTAGGTACATTATTCATGCATCTGGAGACCAAAGACCTACACTGCCCGAAATCGGTGTGTCGCGAAATCGAAATTTGAGGGTACCCTACTTCAAGAGCAAATTTTGAGAAAAGTTCCAAGTAGAATTTTGTAAGAAATGGGTTTTTGAAATCCTGAGACATTGCCCTCTTAGAAACAACTCACAGACCTTTTGGCAAATGAAACATAACAAACACCCCCTCAGCTCTGGGACTATAACCCCTCCGATATCCCCACACTCCGTCCTCCCATCCCCCATAATCCCCCCCCCTTCACACCAACACCCCATCCTTCCATCCCCCATTACCCCTAGACACCCCCGCCCTACCCCCATCCTTCTCCATCTTTACCTTCCCTTACCTTATTTCTTACCCTTTCCTTTCCCTTTCTTTTATTCATCTCTCTCTCTCTCTCTCTCTCTCTCTCTCTCTCTCTCTCTCTCTCTCTCTCTCATTAGCCATACATATTTTCTTAAATCTGGATTCGTCTCGTACGATAAAAGGCGACGCCCTTAAGAGAGAGAGAGAGAGAGAGAGAGAGGAGAGAGAGAGAGAGAGAGAGAGAGAGAGAGAGAGAGAGAGAGAGAGAGAGAGAGAGAGAGAGGAAGAGAAATAGAGGAAGGAAGAGGACCTATGTGACGGGAGGGAAGTATAGGTACAGGATGGAGAGAGAGAGAGAGAGAGAGAGAGAGAGAGAGAGAGAGAGAGAGAGAGAGAGAGAGAGAGAGAGAGAGAGAGAGAGAGAGAGAGAGAAAGGTTTGTGGTGGCTGACAAAAAAATAGAGTTGATACACTAAGAGGAGGAATGGGCGGGCCTTGTATTCAGCAGGAGGAGGAGGAGGAGGAGCAGGAGATTGTTACAAGTTAAAGAAAGAGGTAGTGGAGTGGTGAGAAAGAGAAGAAAATGGAACGAAACATAACGCGCTCTCTCTCCCCGAAAAATAAGCCTGATATATGTTTGAGTGTTAAGCTGGTAAGGAGGAGGAGGAGGAGGAGGAGGAGAAGGAGGAGAGTCAAGGTGGAAGGAGGCAGAATGTAAAGTTAAATGGTTGTTGAGGTCAAGAAAGAAAAAAAAGAAGTCCTGTCCATCCCCCCCCCCCCCTTCATCACCTGCCGCCATTGTTACCTGAGGTGACCTGCGGCGGCGCCTCCGTCAGTCCCTCACTTCACTTAACCTTTGACCTCCCTGGGGTGGAAGAAAGAGAGAGAAGTAGCCTCCTCCTCCTCGACATCTTGGCAAATTATTCTAATGTTCTTTTTCTCCTACCGACTTTATGCCTCCCTTCCTCCGTTTTGTCGCCTCCTCCTCCTCTTTCTCTTCTTCTCTTCTTTTCCTCCTTCTAACTTCGGTAAAACTTCCTCACATGACGTCAAATACAACAGGTGGGTTATACAATAGGTCAAGTAACATCCTTTGCACAGGTAAGCACTGGACAACAAACTTCCTTTTCTATTTTTTTGTCAAACTTTATCGCACCCATCCCATTTTGAGATAATTCATTGAGCAATATTTTTTCACATTTTTGTTATTCTGCTCTTAAAGTAATCGTCCAGACCATTTCATCATTCCTGATTTGATGTAGTTAAAGTATAGCCATTATCGAGTGTATCAACAATATGTTGTCACTTCTTGCATCCAGTCAGCCGTTTTTTAATAATCCGCAATCAAAATCTGTAAATTCCCCCGAGCTTCGAAACGCTCATGGCAACTGAGACGATGCGCCCGGCTCGAGGTGCAAAGAGGCTCCTCTTCCCGCTGGCTTGTGTTGTGAGAGTGTTTGTGTGTGTGTGTAGTAGGTTGTGTTGT
>JACEEZ010023506.1:45000-50430 GCA_016584305.1 Chionoecetes opilio | reverse complement strand
TTTAACCCCAAAAGAGGGGGGGGCACGTTGGGGGGGGGGGTTGGGGGGGGCAAAAAAAGGGGGTAAAAAAAAAAGGTGGAACCTTTTTTTGCCCAAAACCCGTGCAGGCCTGGATCCAACATGCCAAAAAAAATTTTGGGGGCCCCCCCAACCCCCTTTCCAAAAAGGGTGGGGATGTGTAACCCTTGGGAAAGGGAAAAAATAATAAGCGATTCGTTTACACCAAACAATTGGGTTTGAGTCGAGTCAATTCGAAGCAAGAGTCTTCGATACTCGTTATGACAATTACTCTCCTTGCTGCCTCAATCGACTCGCTTGGTGTGAGTGCCCCTTTCCCAATTTTAAAAATGTTGCCACTTCGTAAAAGGGGTGCAGGCACCTATGTGGAAAGGAAAATAATAAGTGAATAGTTTTGCCAAAATGAATTTTTAATTATGCCAAAAACGTAAAAACCCCCCCCAAAAACCCGTCGCTGGCACTGGGGTGACACGCCTGCCGAGTAGATCACGTCGCTGGCACTGGGGGTGACACGCCCTCCCCGACGTAGATCACGTCGGGGGGCACCCGAGGGTTAAACTTCATTAAATTTAATGACAAATTTTCACGAAATTTCTGCACTAAATGGACTAAAATTAGAATCATGCAAACTGATTAAATATAATAAGAAAAATTTGACTCCAGGACGTATATCGCGAAATCTAAAAGTACAGACAAATATAAATTTGAAACGAGTTTTACCTCAAATGTTATTTCCACTAAGATGAAAACCACAGCTCGATGTTAGGTTATTCTTCAAGATATTTTGAGGGTTTCTACCTTTTTATAGTTTTTTGTTAGGTTGTTGATTGGAAAAAAATCACTTGTTTTATGTTTGAAAAAGTTGCAAAAATATAGTTTGTGGCTACATACTTACAGAAGATAGCCGTGTTTTATTTCATCACAGACATTTGACGCCATTGCACTAGTTAAGGGCAACTCGGCAAGCCCCTTTTATTCGGCCCCCCCAAAGTCCGATATCAGTGATTGTGGCAACAAGGGATAAGAATTCGTCATTACTTCTGCATAAAGGGCATCCCCTTTTATTTTCCGCAGCATTTCTGTAGAAAAAAGAGAAAAAAAATACACGAACAAAATTTTATGATTCGACATTACAAGTGGGTGTTTGGGTGGGCTTGACAGCTGACACAATGTAGATGGCGTGGTTGGGGGGCATCAGACGTTAAAAACTGATCCTATTTCATCAAATCTGCAAAAACTTAGTAAGCTATCAAATTTCAAGATTTTCTTTTGCACAAACAGTTTTCACCAATCCTATCAAGTGTAAAAAAAAGTTATATTTTCAAAGCACAAAAGTGAGAAGTCACGATGCATCAAAAAGTGCAGAGGTTATCAAAGCATCAAATCAAAAGTCATCAAAGCATAAAAAATCAAATTTATCAAAGTATAACAAACCTACGGGAACGAAACGAAAATACTAAAATGTGTTACCGGCCAACCAGATCAGCTCATCGCCATGCCTTGTTTGATCACCCCATGAAGTGAACAACCACACCGGGAAAAAACATCCCCCAATTCCCGGCAGTAGCATTCTTTCTTTAGGGGTCAAAATGACCCCAAATAAATTTTCAGTTTGTGATTTTCCTTATGGAACCAAAAAACTTTGCGAGTCATTCCACCCCAGGTAAAGCAAAAATAGGGGTGCACCACCCGTCCATGGGTCTTTCGTTGGGCACATCAATCAATGTAGAAGAAACGGAGAAGGCCCTGGAGAGCTGAACGGGGTTTGAACATAGCAGGTTGGGAAAGAGGCCTATGAAAAAAACCTGGTAGGGGAAAACGAAGCAGGGAAAAATATACAAGGGGGGAGTACTATACATGCATTCATCTCGGCTGGGGCCCTACACGATGGCCCAACACTTGCTTCTAGAGACGCCCCAAACGGGAGGGAGAAGACTGGGATGAGCTGATGAAGCTGTTTGACCAAAAAAATAACCCTTTCAGCAACAGAATCTCTCTGCGCTCTGTCCCTGGCCCCCCGAAAAGGAAAGATCGTTACAGGCCGGAAACATTCAGGTCTGTCCGGGCCAAAACGTCATGGAAGCAAGGGGAAATCCTGCCCCTGAGAGTCCCGGGTGCGGGAGCGATTCGAAATATTAATTTATAAGAATAAAATGTTGCTTCTTTTTGGGGTTTGAAAGCTGCCGATTAGTATTAGTACACTACCAGCTTCAATTTCCTGTCTTCGGAAAGAAGTATGATTTGTTTTTTTAAATCTTATGAACTTTGGTTATTTTTAAAGTTGGGACTAAGATACATAGTCTTTTTTAAGGACTTGGGAATAAAGGGCGGACATGTAGATATGGTTCTTTTTTTGCCGCATGTGGCTCATCGTGTACCGACATAAAGGTTTTGATGCTTTGTAAGATCTGAAATGTTTATGAACTTTGCAAAGATCTGAAGTTTTTTATCATAGATGGGATTTCATCCAATTTTGAACCTTTAAGACATTGGGGTTTTTTTATGATTTAACTGTAGTCAGTGTCAGTTCTTGACACATTTAGAATCTAACTTTTTTTGTGCTTTGAGAAGTTGGCTTTTTTGACGATTATAAGGCCTTGGACAGTGTTTACGCTCTGTATGCGCCCCCCCGGGTGCCCTTTAATAGATCCTGACACGAAATAGCAAATATGCTTAAAAATAATCGATACATTTTTAGCATAGCAGCGTCGCCGGACACTCAACTGAATGTTTGTGCAGTATCCACACTTTCTTCCCCCTCCGACCATGTTGTGTTGCGTCTCAATCCTTCATTGAAAGTCGAACATTCCATCTTGTTGTTGTTGTTGACTATGACCCCTGCCTTTTATACTAATAAATACAATGATCAGTTGTCTGGGAGCAAATATTTGGTTTTTGAAGCCCCTGGGCGGTATTGTTTGGGGCAGCCGTGCCGTACTGAACACGCCTAGAAGCATCCACAAAAACATTTATAAAATGACAGAAAAGTTTGCATTGGCGCACATAGGAAAAAATTAAATTTACTAAGGCTGTAATATGCCTACTAATTTTTTTTCAATAAAATATAAGTGATAAATAAGGGCGACCCCCCTGAGTTTTTATTTTTCCTTTGTTTTAAAAAATTTTACCTGTGAATGAAAAATATAATGAAATTAGAAACTACCGATTTGGAATATTCATTCATATTGGACCTGTCATAAAAAACCCAGTCTTTTTTAAAAACAGGGTCCATGGGGCTAAACCTTTAAAAATTTTGGGAACCAACCGATCATTTTTTAGACATATAATAGTGTCCAAGTGAACTACTAGGTTTTTCCCGTAAAGGAAATTTTGGGAAATGGTCTCGCATCTTTCAACGCACGCATTTGACGTGTCTAAATGATTTTATTGTCATTTTGCGGATTGTGGGATTTTATATGTGAAATGTCCACAACCCGTTCCTGATTTTTAGCAAAATATTAGGGTCAAGGGTTTCCTTAAGAACGTTTCCCCTTTATAAACCCTATTTAAACAAAAATTTGTTTATATATATAAAAAATATTTTTAAAATTTTTATATAACTTTTAATAATTTAAAATAAAATTTTTTTAAATTTTAAAATTTTTTGGGGTTTTTTTTTTTTTTTTTTAAAAATTTTTCCCTTTAAAAAGAGTTTAAAAGATTAAAAATTGAAGAAGGGAGAAGGGAAATTGCATATTTGGGGAGAAAAAGGGTTTTTAAAAAACTTTCAACAAAAGTAATTTTGAAAAAAGTAGGAGCCGAAAACCCCCCCCCAATGTTTGAAACCCCCCCAATTAAAACCAAAAACTAATTTATGCGACCAAACAAAACTGGTTTAAAAAAATTTTCCCCCAAATGCTCCTACCCCAAAAAAACCCAAAAAAAATAGTAATTACAATTCCTTTTTTAAAAAATGTTAAAACGGGGGTTTTTTTCTGGGGGGACAAAGCAAAAAAATTTTTATTTAAAATTTTAAAAAATTATATTATTAAAGAAAAAAAAAAGTTTAAAATTAAATTTTTGGGGGGTTACAAATTTTTAAAAACAAAGGCCAATTTCCCCGGGTTAGGCCCTTTTTGGTTTGGAGGAAGGGAGTTTTGGGGCTTTGGCCCCTTTTGGTGGGTTTTTTTGGGGGTTTTTTTTGGTTTTTGTGTGTTTGGGGTTGTTTTTTTTTTGGGTTTGTTTTTTGTAGGGTTTTTTTAAAACAAATTTTAATTTTTAAAAATTAAAAATAAAACTTTTTTTTCCCCCCAAAAAAAAAAAAAAAAAAAAAAATCTACAAATTCCCAAGCTTCGAAAACGCCTCCTCACGCAAGCAGACGACACACATGGCTCGGTGACGTTAAGTGAGGAGGCCTCCCCAAACACAGCCGCTAATCCAGAGGCACGTAAACACAAGAGATAAAGTATTTAGTACTTGAAGATTTTTAGGGTTATTCTGATAGATTTTTTTTGCGATATGCCATTATGCAGCATACTTTATGGGTACAGCAAGAAAGCTGTGCTTTCCAGAGAAGTTTGCACACGTTTCCGACGAACGGACACGTTAGATGTGTGGAAAAAAGAATTTGAAGCGGAGACAAGGACAAGGGCAGAACAACACTCCCCTGCCTATCACCTGTCTACATCCCCGAGTCCCCCACCCACCCACCCCAGCACTTAGCCAAACCATAGCGTAGCATTGTATGCGAGTGGCCATCAACAAGGGACATAGGTCAAAAACACTTCCTTGCCGTCACACTGTCTACCTCATCCCCCAACCCAAATCCCGTGTTGCATAAAATAGGTAACGCGCGAACTAAGTAGGCGTCTTATCTTACACCCCACCGTTCTTACTTATTTTCCACAAAATACTCCTTTATAAGGATTAACCAGGACGGGTGGTACTGTGGTTGCTGGAGGGTACTAGAGGAGACAGAAGAGAAGATATTGCCGATAAACACTTGTCACACAAACCATCAGTGACGCCTTCCACTCTCACAGACCAAAACTAATGAAAATGTTTTAAGTTATCCCAGGTGAAATGGACAAAGGAAGAGTTGACAAATATGTTAAACGAACGAAGGGACCTAAGTTTGACGAGGACTATGAAGCGTATACGTACGTCTATACTTTGATAGCTATTGGAAGGCTATTGGAACTGTCTTTTCCGCATCTTTTGAAAACGCCCATCGCATTGACGTCGTCTAAGTGCATTCATTGTCATCTTTGCGGATTGTAGCATTTATAGTGAAATGTCCACACCTGTACCTGATTTGCTAGCTAAAATATTTATGGGGGTCCCCGTGACAAGGAGTTTTTTTTCCTTGCAGCAGCAACGATGTCAATGATAAACCAGTCTATTTGAAACTAAAGGTTTATATATAGATATAGATATATAATAATATATATATTATAATATATCTATAATAT
>JACEEZ010023506.1:30000-42500 GCA_016584305.1 Chionoecetes opilio | reverse complement strand
AGAGAAGCAGCAAACAATTACAAGCTTTATAGAGAAGCAGAAACATCGACAAATGCTCAATAGAGAAGCAGCAACATTACAACTGCTAAAGAGAAGCGGCAAACATTACAACTGCCGTATAGAGAAGCAGCAAACATTACAACTGCTTATAGAGAAGCAGCAACATTACAACTGTAATAGAGGAAGCAGGCAACATTCACAATCTGCCTAATAGAGAAGCAGCTAAACATTACAAACTGTTAATAGAGAAGCAGCAAAAATTACAACTGCTAATAGAGAAGAGCAAACATTACAACATGCTAATAGAGAAGCAGCAACATACAACTGCTTATAAGAGAAGCAGCAAACATTACAACTGTTAATAGAGAAGCAGCAAAATACAACTGCTCTAATAGAGAAGCGCAACATACAAACGGCTAATAGAGAAGCAGTAAAGGTTGTTACTTGCTAACTTTGCGCTATGGAATATGGTATGCTTTGTAGGTAAGATAATGGTGGCAGTGGAGATGTCCACTTTCTGTGTTACAAAATTCGTAATAATCGGTTTTTCTCTTCTTGTAATTATGCTCTTACACCAAAGGCAGCTTGCAATGTAATTGCCTAGTGATAAACCCAATTAGAAAGGGAGGGTAAGCAGTGGAAACAGATGAGCAGAGAGACCATGGCATCAAAGAAAGACTTGGACAGGTTAGGGCGCTACAGAAGTCAGCTTTATGGACGTGCGGCTACATTCTGGTCAGAGTAAAGTATGAACCATGTTTTCATAGTAAAAAAATGCATGCTTATATCAAAATTTTTTGTGCTTATCATGACGTCGCTCTCTATCAATCTATCACCGGCTTCCTGTAACTCAAATATCCTCGTAGTTCACTGCACTCTTCCGTTCTTCTGCTGCCTCCTCCTTCCCTAACCCTATTTATAGTCCTTATGGTGGTATAAAACACATACACAAAAAAACATTCTAGGAAGTAAGATCAAACTACCGCCGCCCTGTGTGAAATATCCCGAGGGAGCGTTAACTGTGTTGGTGGTTGGGCAGGGGTTAAGGTGGGTGCTGCAGACTTGTCATTGAAATTTCCCGTGTCTCCTATGGGTTCCATATCCTCAGGTCTCAGATACACAGAGAGTAGCTGCAGCCTGTACTCTTAAAGACAACTCCTCTACTACTCCACATTACACTACATTGTACTTAATCCCTACACTATCGTCACTCCAAATTTTCTAATGGCTTCCATACACCTGCTATGGAGTCCCAAATGGGGAGGCGGGACCATAAATATCCCAGGGGACCGACTTAACAGTGACAACCTCGATGTGTCTTAAGACTTCCTCTGCTGTTCCTCTCTTCAAATTCTGTAAACATCGAGGTCTTAGAGCTAACTGTCAATCTGTGGGACATATCTCTCGTCCTCTAACCTTATCTTCTTTGCACTCACCGAACCAGTTTATGGAGCAACTAACGGCAGTCCTTTTCGGTCTTCTCTTCTCCTTTAGTATAATTTTTTAATCCAAAGCGATGTTGGTATAGGTACGCAACGATATCACTTGTCTTACGTGCCCCCCCACAGTCTGAATATCCGAATTTTCACAATCGTCTTCGATCAATGTCACTCTCTTACTAAATGTATCTGTATTGTATTACTTCTCACCTAAACTCCTCGGACTATGTCAAATCTTCGCCTATTAACATTCAAAAGTGGATCAAGTATCATTCATTTCCTGGCAGAAATTTAATTCATTGGTATTCAATGTTCAACCAGCAATGGCTATGATCTTTTTTTCACTGACCAACTGGTTGGAAAAGGCCTACAGCTTTTCTATCCTCTCAGACCTGAGCGCTGGTGCAGCACCCTACCCGTATTCCTGACGCCTGGAGACACGCCCTACATTCTTATCTTTTCATTTACTTTGTTTTATTACATCTGTGCCTATAGCGCATGTACGGCCAGGACCTCCATGGACTCAGAGGAAGTTCACTTGAGGCTGCTGGTGGTTGTGATGGTCGGCCATCGCCGTGGGGCGCAGACCAGGATTTTATAGTGACGCTAGATTAGAGTCATGCCGTCACCCTGTGTGCACTACGATGCACTCGCAATGAAAGTAAAGTTAATGGGCAGCATGTGGGGTGTTCTTAGGCCACCGGACGGTGCAAGAAAGATTTTAAGTGGATTTGGTTCTCATCGGGTCGTCGCAACTCGGGTCACCGAAACACGCTACTCGAGAGACGAACCACTCTGTACCTAAAAAAGCATATTCACTTAAATCTAAACACTACTCTACTATTACTAACATTACTACTAAGCCTTTGCTTTCTGCGAAACTATTCTCTCGGTGGGTTCCTTCCGATCACAATCTTATTTCTGCAAACCATGTCCTATCACTCCAGTGTCCATGGGACCACAGCGGAGGTGCTTCTGGAATTTTAACTCAGCTAAGTGGGAGGACCTAAGGCAGTATTACTCAGATTTTCTATGGAATGATTTTTGCTTCCATATCCCATGCCCCAAAGAGATCCATCTCTTTGTGCAGAGCGAATACCTGAGATCATGTATTCTGGCGTTGAGGCATTCACACACATTTTTAATCCGAAAGCCGTCAACCTTGGTCTTAACTCTGCTTGTTCTCAGTTATCAGGCTAGAGAGGAGACTCACAGACGGGTACCGTAACCATCCATCTCCGAAACTCATGCCCTTTATAGTTTTGCCCGTAATCCTTCAATTTTTTTTTTTTATTCAAACTTACCCTCCCCAAAAACGCCTTCATTCATAGAAAATGACAAAAAATCTTTCTACAGTCAAACTCGTCTCGTGACTTTTGGCCTCTAGCTAATAACATCTCTGATCATTTTTTCTTCTTCATATTTCCCTTCTATGCTTCAACCAGATGACTCCACAGCTGTTTCTTTCATATATTTCTTAAGCTGAACTCCTCGCTCAAACCTTTGCTGAAAATCCCACTCTGGTTGATCTCCCACCCTCTAAAAGATATGAATGTTATTAGCTCTTTGTAATGTTGTTTTCTTTGCTCTATCTGGCTAGATCCTGGAAGGCTATTGCCTGCCGGAGTCCCTCCTATTGTCTCAAAAACTGTGCTTCTGTTGCCTGTACCCTGCCTGGTGAACTTTACGGTTCTTGGCTAATTCTACTCCACCTTCCTTCTTGCTGGAAGTTTGCGTCACATCCACCTGTTCCTAAAAGGATAACCGTTCTAATCATCAAACTACGTCCATAGCTAGTTGACTTCTGCCTTTCTAGATCTTTGAACTAACAAATAAGATTCTGGCATCTATCTGCTCACAAATTTTTGTCTGATCGGGCAGTACGGTTTCCGTGAAGGGCGATCTACTGGCGATCTTCTAAACTTTTCCTAACGAATCTGGTCATCCTACTGAGGGGTTTCGGTGAAATTTGCTGTCTGCCCTTGACATATTCAAAAGCTTTGATATTATCTTGCACAAAATTCTTTAATTTTCCAAACTACTCTCATTTTGGTTCGATCCTTCTTCTGGTGCATGGCAATCTTACAGTTTCCTTTCAAACGTTCTATTGCAGCCTACTGTAGACGGGATAGTGTTCTTCTCTTAAGGTCTAACAATTAGTAGTGTCTCATCGTTCTGTCCTATACCCACTCTCTTCTATTATTCATTAATAATATTCTATGTCTAACTCAAAGCCCTGATTTTACCCTGCATTTTTCAGCGTCGTTTATTAGACATCCAACTCAACAAGAACTAAGTGATTCACGGAGATATGCCACTAAGCGCCTAACTTCTGATCTTTCTATAATTTCCGATTGGGGAAACCTTGTTTTGTTCAATACCTCAAAAACCCAAATTCTTCATCTACCTACTCGACAAAAACCTATCAGATAAACTCATTCCCCTCTACCTTCAAAGACACTCAACTGTCAATATTGACTATCCTTTACAAAAAATCTGAACTGGCAACCTCACATCTCATCTCTTGCTAAAACAACTTCTAAGAAGTTAAGTGTCCTATGGCGTCTGCGTCCATTTTTTTCTCCCTCTCAGTTGCTTGCTCTGGACAGGAGCCGCCGTATCTGCCCATGTATGAAATATCCGCAATATTTCCGCAAATTCCCAATTTTGAACACGGTTCCTGCGCGCCTACACGCTTGCCCACCAGTGACTCTCCCTCTTTGATCCAAATGGATTTTTTTATGGCCACAGCGATCACCCCTCTTAACCTGCCGTGGTCGCTTTCTTAACGCTGAGAGGGTAGATCCCGTGAAATCAAGACTGCTGTTCGAGGTCACAGAGCAGGCTATCCTGGATATCTCAGAAGGCAGCAGCCCAGATGAAAGCGGGGGTGGGGGGGAACAACAAACCACAACGGAAGAGAGATTTGAGGTGAGGACTAATAGATTTAATCGTGATCTACTGCATCTTCAGTTCAGTTGTGAGAGTTCATTACCCCAAGTCATTATACAGTATTAGCAATCTTGAGCGTCAGGTTGATAGATTATTGTAATATTAATAATTCAAGCGCAATAATATAGTAAATAAGATCTAAGAACTTTTTATTTCTAAGTAACAGTATTTTTTTTACTGACTCCGAATATTTGATCGATTTTTTTATCTTAATATATATATATTACAAATTTATCTAATTATTTCCATGCACTCGAGGGGGCCCAGGACCACAAGCTATAGAGGGCACCAACTTACCCGCTCTCCTACAAGATGGGGAAAAGAGCTTGAGAGTTGTTGTTCAGAGGATAAGGAGGAACAAGCTGCTGGAGGCAGGCACTATTAACCGCCCTTTTCCGTAACCCTTGGGTTAGATGTGTTTTTAAGACAACCATGCCATACCCAGCACTGCAGCTGGGAGAGACTGTTCTTCTAGGGGTCGGACCATCATGAAAGGCCAAGAGAGCTTCGAACCCTCCGCAAATTTTGGTGAGAGTCGTGAGGACATCTCCAACCACGTGAGAGGGACATAGGATCCACATGCTCAATATGAAATTACATCACAGAGAACTCTGATGAAGGGAGTCTGAGATTAGAGGAGTCTGAATCATATCTATCGAAAAATAAAATTTGGAGTGTAGTGTACTTAGACTATTATTAACCTTAGTGTGCATTTAAGTTTATAATGAGTGAGTGGCCACAATGAGGGGAAGGTAAAGTGTGAGCTATAACATCTGTGGGGCGCTGAGGGGTAGGTATGAACAAAATACTAATATATACGTATATATCAATATTTATTGTCATATGTGATTTAGCAAATAATATATAAATTTACTACCACAAAGTGCTTTACCTCTATTTATGCAAAATATGCAGAGGCGATATATGGGGGAGGCGGTAGCAGAGGGTAGCGTCTCGAATGGCGTTCTCGGTGACCCGAGTTCGATCCCCGAACAGAACCAAAATCTTTCTGCACCGTCGAGTGGCCTAAGAACACCCAAATGCCCTGCCCATTAAGTCTTACTTCGATTGGGAGTGCATCGGAGGACACAGGGGAGCGGCATGAGTCTCTAATCACAGGCATGCCTGTAAAAATCCTGCCTGCACTACAACGGGCGAGGGCCAACCATCACAGCCCTCAATTGAACCTCCAGGGCCTACTATCCAAGTCTAAGAAGTCACTGCTTATATAGGCCCCAGAAAATTTTTTAATAATATATCACATAATTGGTTTGCGGATTTGCGGACTTGCGGTTGCGGAAGTATGAACTTCAAGAAAGTTGTGGACTTGTGGTTGCGGAACGTAAGGATTGGGGTTTGCGGATTTGCGTTTGCGGAAGGGGATTTTCGTTTGCGTTGCCCACCTTTGAATTATACACATACACACACACACACATATATATATATATATTATATATATATATATATATATATATTATATATATATCAATATATATATACTATGTATATATATATACTATAATATATATATATATATATATATATATCAATCTATGTATATATAAATATATATATATCTATATATAATATTATATATAAATGATATATTAATATATAAATAGATATATATATATATATATATATAAAGATATAATCTAATATATAAAATTATATATATATACTATATTAAAATATATATATATATATAGTTATAATATATATATTATTTATATATATATTATATATTTAAGATATATATATATATAAATATATAATATATATATATTTAAATATATATATATATATAAATTATATATTTTATAGATATATTTATATATATATATATATTTATATAATATATATAGATAAATATATATAATATATATATATATTTATATATATATATTTTATTTAATATATATATATATATATAGGTGTGTGTGTGTTATGGTGTATAATTCAAAAGGTGGGGGCAACGCAAAACGAAAATCCCCTTTCCGCAAAACGCAAATCCGCAAACCCCAAATTCCTTACAGTTTCCGCAACCAAAAGTCCACAACTTTCTTGAAGTTCATACTTCCGCAACCCGCAAAAGTCCGCCAAATCCGCAAACCACTTATGTGATTATATTATTAAAAAAAATTTCTGGGTGGGCCGATATAAGCAGTGACTTCTTAGACTTGGATAGTAGGCCCTGGAGGTTCAATTGAGGGCTGTGAGGGTTGGCCCCTCGCCCGGTTGTAGTGCAGGCAGGATTTTTACAGGCATGCCGTGTTAGAGAATCATGCCGCTCCCCTGTGTCCTCGATGCACTCAATCGACCAGTAAGGACTAAAATGGGCAGGGCATTTGGGTGTCCTTAGGCCACTCGACGGTTTGCAGAAAAGATTTTGGTTCTGTTCGGGGATCGAACTCGGGTCACCGAGAACGCCATTCGGAGACGCTAACCACTATGCTACCGCCTACCTCCCCCAATATCGCCTCTGGCATATTTTGGCATATAAATAGAGGTACAAGCACTTTGTGGTAGTAAATTTATATATTATTTGCTAATCACATATGACAATAAAATATTGATATATACGTATTATATTAGTATTTTGTTCATACCTACCCCTCAGCGCCCCACAGAGTTTATAGCTCACACTTACCTTCCCTCATTGTGCCACTCACTAACTATATAAACTAAATGCACACTAAGGGTTAATAAATAGTCTAGGACCACTACACTCCAAATGAGTTAGTTCATAGATATGATATCAGACCCTAAACGCAGACTCCTAATCAGAGTTCGACTGTGTAATTTCATATTGAGCAGGTCCCATGTCCCCTTCATGAAGACCAATCTCTCAAAATGTTACGGAGTCAGATCGCTCTCTTGGCCTTCATGATGTCGACCCCCAGAAGAACAGGTCTCTCCACAGCTGCAGTGCTGGTATGGCCATGTTGTGCTTAAAAACACATCTACCAAGGGGGTACGGAATAAGGGCCGGGTAATATGTCCTGCTTCAGCAGCATTGTTCCTCTTAATCCTCTGAACAACAAATCTCAAGCTCTTTTCCCCCATCTTGTTAGGAGAGGGGGTAGGTTGTGCCCTCTATGCTGTGGGCCTGAGGCCCCTCAGTGCATGGAAATAATAGATAAATTTGTAATATATATATATTAAGATAAAAAAATCGATCAAATATTCGGAGTCAGTAAAAAAAATACTGTTACTTAGAAATAAAAAGTTCTTAGATCTTATTTACTATATTATTGCGCTTGAATTATTAATATTACAATAATCTATCAACCTGACGCTCAAGATTGCTAATACTGTATAATGACTTGGGGTAATGAACTCTCACAACTGAACTGAAGATGCAGTAGATCACGATTAAATCTATTAGTCTCACCTTCAAATCATCTTCTTCGTCTTCATCTGGGCTGCTGCCTTCGAGATATCAGGATAGCCTGATCTGGACCTCGAAACAGCAGTCTGGATTTCCCACGGGATCTACCTCTCAGCGTAAGAAAGCGGACCACAGGCAGGTTGAAGAGGGGGTGGATCGCTGTGGCCATAAAAAAAGTCCATTTGATCAAAGAGGGAGAGTCACTGGTGGGCAAGCGTGTAGGCGCGCAGGAACCGTGTTCAAAATTGGGAATTTGCGGAAATATTGCGGATATTTCATACATGGGCAGATACGGCGGCTCCTGTCCAGAGCAAGCAACTGAGAGGGAGAAAAAAATGGACGCAGACGCCATAGGACACTTAACTTCTTAGAAGTTGTTTTAGCAAGAGATGAGATGTGAGGTTGCCAGTTCAGATTTTTTGTAAAGGATAGTCAATATTGACAGTTGAGTGTCTTTGAAGTAGAGGGGATAGTTATCTGATAGGTTTTGTCGAGTAGGTAGATGAAGAATTTGGGTTTTTGAGGTATTGAACAAAACAAGGTTTCCCCAATCGGAAATTATAGAAAGATCAGAAGTTAGGCGCTTAGTGGCATATCTCCGTGAATCACTTAGTTCTTGTTGAGTTGGATGTCTAATAAACGACGCTGAAAAATGCAGGGTAAAATCAGGGCTTTGAGTTAGACATAGAATATTATTAATGAATAATAGAAAGAGAGTGGGTGATAGGACAGAACCATGAGGAACACTACTATTGTTAGACTTAAGAGAAGAACAATATCCGTCTACAGTAGCTGCAATAGAACGGTTTGAAAGGAAACTTAAGATGAAGGCACACAGAGAAGGATAGAAACCAAAATGAGAGTAGTTTGGAAATTTAAAGATTTGTGCAAGATTATATCAAAAGCTTTTGATATGTCAAGGGCAACAGCAAAAGTTTCACCGAAACCCCTCAAGGAGGATGACCAAGATTCAGTTAGGAAAGTTAGAAGATCGCCAGTAGATCGCCCTTCACGGAAACCGTACTGACGATCAGACAGAAAATTGTGATCAGATAGATGCATCAGAATCTTATTAAGTATAGATTCAAAAGATCTAGAAAGGCAGGAAGTCAAAGCTATAGGACGGTAGTTTGAATGATTAGAACGGTTATCCTTCTTAGGAACAGGTTGGATGTGACCAAACTACCAGCAAGAAGGAGAAAGGTGGAGGTAGATAGACAAAGACGGAAAAGTTTCACCAGGCAGGGTACAGGCACAGAAGCACAGTTTTTGAGAACAATAGGAGGGACTCCGTCAGGACAATAAGCCTTCCGAGGATCTAGCCCAGATAGAGCAAAGAAAACAACATTACAAAGAATCTTAATAACATTCATAATATAGTTAGAGGGTGGGAGATCAACCAGAGTGGGATTTTCAGCAAAGGTTTGAGCGAAGAGTTCAGCTTAAGAAATATATGAAAGAAACAGCTGTGGAGCCATCTGGTTGAAGCATAGAAGGGAAATATGAAGAAGAAAAAATTATCAGAGATGTTATTAGCTAGAGGCCAAAAGTCACGAGACGAGTTTGACTTAGAAAGATTTTTGTCATTTTCTATGAATGAAGGCGTTTTTGGTAAGTTGAAGTAAAAAAAATTGGAATGATTACGGGCAGAACTATAAAGGGCATGAGTTTCAGGAGATGGATGGTTACGGTACCGTCTGTGAGTCGCCTCTCTATCCTGGATAACTTGAGAACAAGCAGAGTTAAACCAAGGTTGACGGGCTTTAGGATTAAAGAATGTGTGTGGAATGCCTCAACGCCAGATACAATGATCTCAGGTATGCGCTCTGCACAAAGAGATGGATCTCTTTGGGGCATGGGATATGGAAGCAAAAATCATTCCATGGAAAATCTGAGTAATACTGCCTTAGGTCCTCCCACTTAGCTGAGTTAAAATTCCAGAAGCACCTCCGCTGGTGGGTCCCCATGAGGCACTGGAGTGATAGGACAGGTTGCAGAAATAAGATTGTGATCGGAGGAACCCAACCGAGAGAATAGTTTCGCAGAAAAAGCAGAAGGATTAGTAGTAATGTTAGTAATAGTAGAGTAGTAGTTTAGATTTAAGTAATAGATTTTAGGTAGCAGAGTGGTTAGTCTCCGAGTAGCGTTTTCGGTGACCCGAGTTCGATCCCCGATGAGAACCAAAATCCACTTAAAATCTTTCTGCACCGTCGAGTGGCCTAAGAACACCCACATGCTGCCCATTAACTTTACTTTCGATTGCGAGTGCATCGGAGGACACAGGGTGACGGCATGAACCTCTAATCACAGGCGTCACTATAAAAATCCTGTCTGCGCCACCACGGGCGAGGGCCAACCATCACAACCACCACAGCCTTCAAGTGAACTTCCATCTGAGCCCTGGAGGTCACTGCCTACATGCGCTATAGGCACAGATGTAATAAAAACAAAAGTAAGGAAAAGATAAAGAATGTAGGGCGTGTCTCCAAGGCGGTCAGGAATACGGGTAGGGTGCTGCACCAGCTGCTCTAGGTCTAGGAGGATAGAAAAGCTGTAGGCTTTTCACCAGGTTGGTCAGTGAAAAAAGATCATAGCCATTGCTGGTGGACATTGAAATACCAATGAATTAAAATTTCTGCAAAGGAAATGAGATGATACTTGCTCCACTTTTGATGTTAAATAGTCGAAGAATTTGACATAGTCCGAGGAGTTAGGTGAGAAGTATACAACACAGATACATTTAGTAAGAGAGTGACATTGAAGTCGAAGACAGATTGTTGAAAATTCGGAATATTCAAGACTGTGGGCACGAGAGCAAGTGATATCGTTGCGTACATATACGCAACAGTCAGCTTTGGATTAAAAATTATACTAGAGAGAGTAAGAGAAGACAGAAAAGGGACTGCCGTTAGTGCTCACATAAAACTGGGTTTCGGTGAGGAAAAGAAGATAAGGTTTAGAGGACGAGAGATGATGTCCCACAGATTGAAAGTTAGATCTAAGACCTCGAATGTTACAGAAATTTAAGGAGAGGAACACAGAGGAAGTATTAAGACACCTCGAGTTGTCACTGTTAAGTCGGTCCCACCTGGGGATATTTATGGTCCCCTCCCCAGTTTGGGACTCCATAGCAGGGTGTATGGAAGCCATTATGAAATTTGGAGTGAAGATAGTGTAGGGATTAAGTACATGTAGTGTAGTGTGAGTAGTAAGAGGAGTTGTCTTTAGAGTACAGGCTGCAGCTACTCTCTTGTGTATCTGAGACACTGAGGGATATGGACAGAGGAGACACGGGAAATTTCAATGACAAGTCTGCAGCACCCCCTTAACCCCCGCAAGTACCTCCCCGGGAGTATTTCACCATGGCGGCAGGTAGTTGATACTTACTTCCTAGAATGTGTGTATGTGTTTTACCAACAGAGGACTATAAATAAGGGTTAGGGAAGGAGGAGGCAGCAGGAAAGAACGGAAGAGTGCAGTGAAACATACAGGATATTTGAGTTACAGAAGCACGGTGAATAGATTGATAAGATAGCGAGGCATGATAGCACAAAAAAATTGATAGAAAAATGCATTTTTTATATGAAAACAATTCATACTTACTCTGAGGCCGAAGTGTAGCCCACGTCCATAAACGATGACTTCTGTGCGGCCACTAACCATGCCAAGTTGTCTGGATGCAATGTCGCTATGCTCATCTGTTCCAATGCATACTACCTTTCTATGGGGTGATCAACTAGGCATAACATGCCAAGCTGCTTGAATTGTAAGATCATAAATTACCAAAGAATGAGAAAAACGATTATTACGATTTTGTAAACACAGAAGTGGAACATCTCCACTACACCACACATTATATTACCTACAAAGGGCATTACCATATTCATAGCTGCAAAGTTAGCAAAGTAACAACTTTACTGCTTCTCTATTAGCAGTTGTAATGTTGCTGCTCTCTATTAGCAGTTGTAATTTGCTGCTTCTCTATTAACAGTTGAATGTGAGCTCCTCTAATAAAGCAGTGTAATGTGACTGATTCTATATTAGCAGTTGTAATGTTGGCTTCTCTATTAGCAGTTGTAATTTTGCTGCCTTTCTCTATTAACAGTTTAAGGTGATGCTTCTATTAGCAGTTGTAATGTTGCTGCTCTCTATTAAGCCAAGGGGTTTGTAAATGTTGCTGCTTCTCTATAAGCAGTTGTAATGTTGCTGCTTCTCTATAAGCCAGTTGTAATGTTGTCAGCTTCTATATTAGCCAGTTGTAATGTTGCTGCTTCTCTATTAGCAGTATGTTAATGTTGCGCTTCTCTAAAGCAGTTGTAATTGTGGCTGATTCTCTATGTAGCCCAAGTTTTTGCAATGTTGCTGCTTTCTCTATCTAGAGTTGTAATTTTGCGCTTCTCTAATAGCAGTTGTAATGTTGCTGCTATCTCTATAGCAGTTGTTAATGTTGATGCTTCTCTATAAGCAGTTGAATGTTGCTGCTTCTCTAGAGCAGTTGTGTAATGTTGATGCTTCTCTATAAGGCAGTGTAATGTGCTGCTTCTTCTATTAGAGTTGTAATGTTGCTGCTTCTCTATTAGCAGTTGTTTAATGTGCTGCGCTCTATAAGCAGTGTAATTTTGCTGATTCTCTATTAGCAGGTGTAATGTTGCCTGCTTCTCTATAAGCAGTTGAATTTGTGCTTCTCTATTAGCAGTTGTAATGTTGCTGCTTCTCTA
>JACEEZ010023506.1:22500-27500 GCA_016584305.1 Chionoecetes opilio | reverse complement strand
CCTTGTCTATTTCACCTGGATACTAAAACATTTTCATTAGTTTTGGTCTGTGAGAGTGAAGCGTCAGCTGAGGGGTGACAGTGTTATCACGGCAATATTCTTCTCTTTCTGTCATCATCTAGTACCTCAGCAACCACAAGACCACCACAAGTATGTAACACTTATTTAAAGGAGTATTTTTGGGAAAAATAAGTAAGACACGGTGGGGGTGTATGGTAAGATAAGACAGCTACTTATTCGCGGCGTTACCTATTTATTATGCAAAACGGGATTGGGTTGGGGGATGGATGTAGACAAGTGTGGAAGGCAAGGGAGTGTTCTTGACTTGTTTGTTGATGCCAGACTGCCATACAAGGTAGCTATGAGTGTGGCCAAGGATGGGTTTTTTAGCTGTGGGTGGGTGGGGGACCGGGGGTGATGTAGACAGTGTGATAGGCAGGGTAGTTCAAGTGTTGTTCTGGCCCTTGTCCGTGTCTGCCGCTCACATCTTTCCACACATCAACGTAGTCCGATCGTCGGAAACGTGTGCAAACTTCTCTGGAAAGGCACACTTTTTGCCTGTACCATAAAGGATGCATGATATGGCATGATCGCCAAAAAAAATCTATCAGAAAATACCCAAAAAAATCTTCAAGTACTATATTTATCTCTGGTTACGTGCCTCTGGATTAGCGCGGGTTGGGAGGCCTCTCACTTAACGTCACCGAGCCATGTGGGTCGTCCTGCTTGCAGTGAGGAGCGTTTCGAAGCTTGAGGAAATTTTAGATTGATGCAGGATTATTAAAACACGGCTGACTGGATGCAAAAGTGACAACATATTGTTGATATACGCGATAATGGCTATACGTTGATGCAGTAAATCAGGAATGAGAAAGAGGTCTGGGACGATTCTTAGGAAAAACTCCTTGACCATTATAATATTTTAGCTACAAATCAGGAAGAGGTGTGGACTTCACATATTAAAATGCTATCAATCACGCAAAGAGACAATGAATGCACTTAGACGACGTCAAATGCCCCCCCCCCCCCCGAGCGTTGCAAAAGATGCGAAGACCCAGTATCCCAAATCACTTACATGAGAAAAACCATAGTAGTCAACTTAGGACACTAATTAGATATGGCTAAAAAATGACTCGTTAGGTTCCAAAGGTTCAAGGTTTCGCCCCGATGGACCACTGCTTTTAAATAAGACTAGGTACGTGTACGGAACAGGTCAAATATGGAATGTAGATATTCCAAAATCGGTAGCTTCTAATTATCATAATCTTCATTCAACAGGTGAAATTTATTTTAAAACGAAGGGGGGGGAAAAAAAAATAAAAACTCATAGGTGAGGTCCGCCCTTATTTATCACTATCAATTTATTGAAATAATAATAGTAGGCATATTTACCGCCTATAGGAATATATTATATTCCTATTGTGCCAGACCATGCAAACTGTTCTGCTCAATTTATCAATGTATTTTCGTGGAATGCTTTCTAGGCGTGTTCAGTAGCGCACGGGACTGCCCAACACTATACAACGCTCCACTGCGCTTCTAAAACAACATATTCTGCTCCCAGACTAACGTGACATTGTATTATTAGTATATAGAGCAGGCGTTCAGAGTCAACAACAAACAACAATCAAGAGGAATTATTCAGACTTTCAATGCAAGGATTTGAGAGCGCAACAAACATGGTCGGAGTGGAACGTAAGGTGGGATTACTGCAAGCAAAAACATGTCAGTTGAGTGTCCGGCGACGCTGCTATGCTGCAAAATGTATCTGATTATATTTAAGCATATTTGCTATTTCGTGTCAAGGAGTACTATTGAAGGCGCACCACAGGGGGCGCATACAGAGCGTCAACACTGATCCAAGGGCCTTATCAATACGTCAAAAAGCCAATCTTCTCAAAGCATCTAAAAAGTTAGATCTCATCAATGTGTCAAGAAGCTGACACTGACTACATGTTATCAAATCATCAAAAACACCAGATGTCTTCAAGGTATCAAAATTGGATGAAATCCCATCTATGCATCAAAAACTTCAGATCTTTGCAAAGTGTCATAAACATCTTCAGATCTTAGCAAAGCATCAAAACACATTATGTACTGGTACAGCAGATGAGCCACGATGCGGCAAAATAAGAACACATGATGCATATCAATGTCCGTCTTTATTCCAAGTACCTTACAAAGACTACTGTATCTTAGTACCATACTTTAAAAATAACCTAAGATTCATAAGATTAAAAAACAAAATCATACTTCGTTCCGAAGACAGGAAATTGAAGCTGGTAGTGTACTAATACTAATCGGCAGCTTTCAAGACCAGAAATGAAGCAAACATTTATATCTTATAGAATTAATATTTCGAATCGCTCCTGCACCGGGGACTCTGCAGATGGGCATGATTCCCATGCTTCCATGACGTTGCTGCAGCCTAGGGGACAAGAACTGGAGCATGAATTGCACGGCCTGTAACAGACTTCTTCTCCGGGGTGCCAGGCACAGAGCGCAAGAGACGATGATTTATGTTGCTGAGAAGGTTAATTTTCTGGTTCAACCAGCAGCGTCATCAGCATCATCGAGTCTATCCGTCCCGAGTTGGGGTAGTCTCTAGAGCAGAAGATGTGTTGCTCACATCGTTGTAGGCACAGCGAGATGAAACCGCAGTGATAGTACTCCCCTCTTGTATATTTCTCCCTGCATTCGTTCTCCTATCAGGTTTGTTTCATAGGCCTCTTCCTAGACCTGCTGAGGTTCAAGCCCCGTCAGCCTCTCCAGGTCCTTCTCCTTTTCTTCTATCATTGTGATGATGTGACCAACGAAAGAACCACATGGTACGGTGGTTGCACCCGTATTTTGCTTTCAGCCTGGAAGGAATGACTCGCAAAAGTTATTGTTCATAAGAAAAATTCACAAACTGAAAAATTTATGTGGAGTCAGTGTTGAGCCGTAACGAAAGAAGTGCTACTGCGGACTTTGCGGAGTTGTCCTTGGTGTGGTTGTTCACGTCATGGGACTGATCAAACAAGGCACGGGCGATGACGCTGATCTGGTTGGCGGAAAAACCATGTTCTGTAGTATTTGCGTACGTTCATAGTAGGTTTGTTATACTTGATAACTTATAGATAGTTTAGCTTTGATGATTTGTCAGTTTGATGCCTTTGATAACCTCTGCACTTTTTGATGCATCGATGACCTTCTCACTTTTGATGCTTTGAAAAATGATCGATGAAACGTTTTTGACACATTGATAGGATATGGTGAAAACACTGTTGTGACAAAATGAAAAACATCTTGAAAATTTGATAGCTTACTAATGTTGCAGATTTGATGAAATGATAGGATCAGTTTTTTTTTAACGTCTGACGCGCCCCCACCCACAGCCATCATACATGTGTGTTCAGCTGTTCAAGGACCCACCCAATCACCCCCCACTTGTATATGTGCAGGAAGTACATAAATTGTGTTCGTGTATTTTTTTCTCTTATCTACAGGAACTGCTGCAGGAAACTAACGAGAGATGCCACTTTAATGCCAGAAGTAATGACGAATTCTTATCCTCTTGTTGCCACAGCATCACTGAGTATCGGGACTTTGGGAGGCGCGAATAAGGAGCTTGCCGAGCTTGCCCTGTAACTAGTGCAATGGCGTCAAATGTCTGTGATGAAATAATACACGGCAATAGTCTTCTAGTACGTATGTAGCCACAAAACTATCATTTCGCAAACATTTGCAATCATAAAAACAAGTGATTTTCTCCAAACTCAACAACCTAACAAAACTACTGATACAAAGGTAGAAACCCTCAAAATATCTTGAAGAAGTAACCTAACATCGAGCTGTGGTTTATCATCTATAGTGGAAAATATACATTTTGAGGTAATAGCTCGTATTCAAATTTCATATTTGTCTGTACTTTAGTAGATGTTCGCGATATACGTCCTGGAGTCAAATTATTCTTATTATATATTAATCAGTTAGCATGATTCTAAATATTATGTCCATTTAGTGCAGAAATTCGTGATATTTGTCATATAAATTTAATGAAGTTTAACCCGTCGGGTGCCAGCGACGTAGATCTACGTCGGCAGGGCGTGTCACCCCCAGTGCCAGCGACGTAGATCTACGTCGGCAGGGCGTGTCACCCCCGTGCAGCACGTAGATCACGTCGGAGGGGTGTGCCAGCGACGTAGATTTACGTCGGCATAATTAAAAATTCATTTTGGCAAAACTATTCACTTATTATTTTCCATTTCCACATAGGGTGACACATGCACCCTTTGAGCGATGTGGCAACAGTTTAACATGTGGATAAGGCTGCACTCACACCAAGCGAGTCGAGTTGAGGCGAGTCAAGGAGAGTAATTGTCATAACGAGTGATCGAAGACTCGTTGCGATTCGAATTGACTCGACTCAACTCGAATTGTTTGGTGTAAAACGAATCGCTTATTATTTTCCATTTCCACATAGGGTACACATGCACCCTTTGAGCGATGTGGCAACATTATAGCATGTGGATAAGGCTGCACTTGGGCCCGGTTCACACTTCACGTATTTGCTACGTGCGTCTTGTTATCGTGACGTCACCGTGACGTCACGATGACGTTACCTCGTCACTGGTCACTCCCCCCCGCTTGCTCGATCAGAACAAATTGCAGTATAAAACCACCTTTTTTTCCTTACTACCTCCCTTTTGTACCCCATGACACACCTATTACTCCCTTCACTATATCCCCCTTCACTCCCTGCTCTACCTATATAGTGCTACAATCCCCTGACAACAGGCTATTGCAAAGGTTACAAGTGGATTCTGTATAGCGGGGTTCACAGGTATTGCCACATATCGCAGTCACTGATTTATATAACATGGATCGCGGATCTGGGCTAGCTGTGGCCGAGATACTGAAGTCAGCCACCAGCCACCAGCCGCCATCTTGCCAATACCAAAACAAATACATGGGCCGGCCCAGGCAGTGGCTGGGTGTTGGCTGCTGGCATGTGATAG
>JACEEZ010023506.1:0-17500 GCA_016584305.1 Chionoecetes opilio | reverse complement strand
CGTAGATTTAAAAAGGAAATAGGGAAAAATTGGTTCACAAATAGGGTTAAATGATTGGAGGGGAGTGCGGAGTCAATAGGGAGCTTTAAAAGGAGGCTGAATAAATTCGTGGATGGGGATGAAAGGTGGATATAGGTAGTGTTAAGTAACAGGAACTACCCCTTGTAGGTTTCGCGGTCTCTTGTAGCGTCCTTATTTTGTTATGTTATCCCTCGGCAATACCATGATCACTGATCTTGTTTTTTCCGATGATACAGTAATCTATGCTGAGTCGCTGGAGGTCCTGGTGATGGCTCACGAGGCGATGCACGAGGAGGCAAAGTCTTTGGGACGTGCGGTCTCCTGTCTCAAGACCAAGGTCCAGGTGTTTGGAGGATTACTAGATGAAACAATAAAGTTTGTTCATGTGTGCGGCGAGGAAATTAAGATTTTGGAAAATTTTACATACCTTGGTAGCGCAGTCCAAAATGACGGTGGGGCACATCAAGAAGTCTTACGACGGATTGGCATATCCCACGGCGTTATGGACTCGCTCATCACGGGTATTTTGCCTTGTCGGCACCTGTGCAGAAGGACAAGGATCCGGATCTTCAAGTCACATGTGATCCCACCCAACATTGGTGGCCGGTGGGGCCACCAATGTTGGGTGCGCTAACCACTTGGCGTTGGCCAAGTGGTTAGCGTATGGATATGGCAAGCTCGGTGCACCGAGTTCGAATCCCGTCAGGTGCCAAAATATTTCGGCAATCGTCGAGTGTCTTTAAGAAAACCCACATGTTGTTCATTGACTCTACCTTCGATTGCAAGTACATTGGAGGACACATCGGAGGGAGGAGGGGGTCAGCATGACAATCTAATCACAGCTACTATAAAGATCATGTTTGTGCTCCACGGGCGAGGGTCAACACTCACAGCTCTCAAGTGAACCTCCAGGGCCTACCATCCGAGCCCTGAAGGTCACTGCCTACAGGCGCTAAAGGCTGAAAGGTTTAAAAACAAAAAACAAAAATACCTAAATAATAATTTTATATATTATTTGGAAAAAATATATTTTGGAGTTAGTTATTTATTTTTGTTTTCTGAATAAAAATTAGAATCAAAGGAATTTAGTTTTTGTAAGTTTGGGTTTGAATTATTTATCGATTCATTGTGTATTTAATAGTTTGAATTATAATTAGAATCAAATTTTTATCAAAATATAAACGATCCAAAAATCATTAATTCATTTGTTGAGTTGCTCCAACTTTGTTTCACACTCTCTATGAAGACTGAGAGCGTACCAAGGACATTTACATTTATTTCTGTTTTTGTCACTACTATTTTACTTTGTAGGATTATGGCCGATTTCCCATTGTTATGATTGGAACCTCACATCAAATACCATCTTGTGAGGCCTTTGGGCCAGATTGTTAAATGTCACCTTTCCTTTCCCATGACAGGACCGCACGACGAGTTCTCTGCGCTACACGGGGACCCATGGTAACGTTGAATCCTTCCGCGTCTTTTCCCTTCATGTAGTCCCGTCACGGTAAGGTTGGTATGCTGGAAGGAGTACTATGCCACGTCTGTGCTGTGAAACAATGTACTTCATTCTGAAAAATCAGTGAAACTTGGTTAGGAAATAATAGTTAGTGTCTCAAAATCCAGGGAAATGAGTCGTGACTGAATTAATACGAAAGTAAGAAAACACGTGTGCCTTGCCCCGCCCCGCTCCGCCCCGCATTTGCCAGCGCGCCTGCCAGACGCCGAATGCACCGCTCTGCCCAGCCCGCCCGTGTCTCCGGGTGAGATTTCAAACCACTCTTTTTATTACGCACAAAGGATAATTTCGTCAATAAACAAGTAAAAAGTAACATAAAGTCACTGAAATGTCTATCTTATCCAATAATGGGATGAAAAGTACAGAGGAGATCAGCGCCCGCGAAGGGAATGGTGAAGACATGGTCTGTGCTTGGTCTTCGTTTCTTTACCTTCACCGCGGTGCGACGATATCCGTCGCGGCTCAAAACAGTTTGACTGTTTCCAAAATTTCGTGACGAAAACTTTTCAAACCCAAGAAGACTTTGACAATCTGGCCCTTTTTTTTTTTCCCCCCTGAAATTCCCCCCCTCCCCCCAAAGGCCCTGCNTTTCATTGGTAGCGCAGTCCATAATGACGGCGGGGGTCACGTCAAGAAGTCTAACGGCGGATTGGCATAGCCCACGGTGCATGGACTCGCTCAGTTTGGGAGTTATTGGTGGTTGGGTCGGTACCTGTGCAGGAGGACAAAGATCCGGATCTTTAAGTCGCTTGTGATCCCTGTCTTACTATAGGGTTGTGAGACATGGACACTAATAGTGACTTGAAGAGACGAATCAAGGCTTTGGTAATAAGTTCTTGCAAAATCATGGGGTATCGCTGGGATGATTACGTGTCCAAATCAGCGATGCACCGTGAGACTGAATCGAGGCCTATTACCTGCATAGTCCTTCAACGCCAACTTCGGCTATAGGGGCATGTGGCACGCAAACCCTGAAACCGATCCTTCCCACCGGGTTGTATTTGTAAGAGACAATCCGGCGTGGAGGAGGCCAAGGGGGCGCCCACAAGGGCTCGTTGCTGGGGCAAGTTGATGTTTCTTGTCGAGAGCTGCTTGGTATGGGAAAGGAGCCTGCATGGAGACTCGCGCGTGGTGACCCCCGGGAGTGGCGTCGTAGGGTGGGCGAGGCGACGCGCCCCCCGGCGTATGCACCCAATGATTGATTGATATTCCCGCAATTATAATTATTTGTGAGTACTTTTTCTCAGGTGCTTCTAAAGACTTATGTTATTATTGAATGTATTGTCCATCACAAAGAAGAAAATTTACATTTTACGGAGAGAAGAGATATATAGATAGATATTTAAATACTAAACAATACTATAAATGAAGTATTTGCAATAGTAGTATTGATGAGATTATATTAATTCAATTAGAACTGTCTCATGAAATTTTTCTTATTTCTTTTTGCTTGGATAATTAATCAATAAAATGTGAAATGAATTAAAAACTTGTAAGTTTATCTGCAACAAGTGATTAATTAATTAAATTTCAATGGATTGTCAGCTCATATGCATGTTTAATCTCACCTAAGTAATTAGCGTGTACAAAATATAATTTTTCCTCGAAGCGAGGAATATTATCCAGCATCCAGGGGAGGAGGTGGGTGGGGCGTCTAGGAGGGCCAGCAAGCCAGGGTGTGGCGCTGAGTTTCCCTTTCCCCAAATTGAATTACAAGCGGAGGAGGGCGCTGGGGTGATGGGCGGCGGAGCGCTTGGCGGCGATAACCAAGCCTACGTCCTTACTTCCACGTTGTTCTCCACCAGTGTTCCACCTTGGAGCTGTAGTTAGGTCTTGCTTCTTCAATTAACTTGTGGACAGGATCACCTTGTAGTGTCGCGAAGGGGTGAATTCATCTTCTTTTCTCAGTAAACAGGAAGCTTCGTGTTATTTACGCTTATATATATTTTATAGATCAGTCTTTTAATTAAGTGTGGTGGAAAGTGTGGATAGTGGATGTGGAATAGGGCAGCGTATGGTTGCGGTTAAAGGGTGCTGCGCGGTCACTGTTGAATGTAAATGTAACGCGGAAAAATGGGCTAAATACTTTTGACCCATGACTGGCGAAGAGTTTACGTTGAATGGGAGGGGGTAAAGTAATATATAAAAATCGAGTAACAAAGCGAGTAATTTTCCTCCACTCCTCAGTTCTGAATCACTATATGAAAATATACTGTGATATATTTTATACCGGCGATAGCTGGCTTGCCACGTAGGCTGGTGGAGGTGAAGAGTAAGGGTGACGCCATATTAGTTTAGTACCAGTCAACGAGTCAACGTGTCGAGTTGGACAAGGGAGGTGTGGTTCTCACCCTTGGAAAAGGGTCCCAAGGTAGCTGTGGAGGAGACAGCTGGATGAGCTGGAGAAGAACACCTGTGAACGTTTTTGAGTGAACATCAGGATTGCAGCTAAGGATTAGTCTGATAGCTGGAATGTGTGGACATGTGATTCTTGACACAACAACTTTCAGTGACGGGAAATGATTTAGACTTAGTGAGGGTACTTGTGATTACATTCGGGTCCACGGCCTAATACTAGCGTCGTGTCGATGTAATTAGCATTAAGAGGGTTATTACAGTAAGGAGAGTGACGGTAAATTATTTAGACTTAGAGAGGGTACTTATGATTACGTTCGGGTCCACGGGCTAATACTAGCGTCGTGTCGATGTGATTAGCATTTAAGCATAGTATTAAGTGGAGAAATATGTTAATGATTATGTATGGAAGGAGTGGGGAAGTAATTACTGGTTTATCAGTAAACAGAATATACCAAGGAAAAGATAACGAGTCATCTTTTACAACCATTAGTTCTAACTTATTCTCTTATTCTTATAAACCTTTTTTTTCCCACTTATTGTGGGTGGTGGCAGCATATAAGCCAGAATTGTGGAGCCCTCTTGAATGAACAACGTCAAAGCAATAAAGCTACAAAGGGGGGCACCACATAATGGTGGTAGCGGTTTGGATTCATTTAAAGTTTCCTCGTACCCACGCGCTGACTTAATTCCTTTATATTTTTTTTCAAGTGCCAGTGCCCAGTGATCACATTCATGTATAGGGTAGCGCTAGTTAAGGGACCTGACTATGACAGAGTACATCTAGAGAACACATGTATAGGTACGGTACGGTTAGGTTAAGGTTAGGTGGAAAAGGTACGGTAAGGTTAGGTTGCTGTATCTTACGGTGAGGTTAGGGTTAGGTTAGGGTAACAGCTGGTATAGTGTAAGTCAGTGTTGAGGCTTGGGAGACGCCCCAGCAAGTAAGCAACTTCGGAGGGTTGTCGTGGCCTTAATAGCCACCGTAGAAAGCCCAACACTAGTTAGAAAAATCAGGGATAAATAAAAAAAAATGTATTGCGGAAGGGAATTTTTTTTTAAGATGGAGGATTTGATAGATTTTTCAGTAGAGGATTTGGAGGATTTCCTCCAAAAGGGAGCAAAGGGTAGAGAGCTTAAGAAGGAGGAAGGAGTAACACACGAGAGAGTCGAAACCCGTCCAGAACCATACGCGCAGCTCAAGTGGATGAGTCAGTTAGAACAAGAAGTGGCAAGAACGAAAGAAACTGTTTGAGTCATTTTTGAAAAATAAGGAGGAGGAGCAGGAAGTTAGGAGACCAGTGAGATCATTGATAAAGCCTAGAGATATACGAATGCTGAACCTCAGTGATTTACAGGGAATCGAAGCAGAGGGAAGGTTGACAGTTTTCCTTTCCCAAGTAGAAAGTTGTTCAGAGGATTTGGAGGAGAGAAAGAGGATCCTTATGACAAGAGTGGACCCACCGTTAGCGCTATACGCACAGAATGCCCTCAGTGTGTACAAATTTAGATCATGGGACACCCTAACTTATTGGTTATGCGAAGAACTAACAGACAATAATGTCGACAGAGTCCTTAACAGCATTTCGGAGGTCAAGTATGATTGGCTGGAAGATCCCCAAGATTTTGCAACTAAACTCAAATGCAAATACGCCATACTGGAAGCAAAGTCAAAATATCCAGGAGAAGTTCTCCGTAGGGATAAGATCATAAAAAACGAAACTGTTGAGAGGATTACCAAGCCACAGTAAGGAGAAATTAGAGTTTTACATGGATGAACAGTTCCCACTGAGGAAATTCATAGAGAAAGTGGAGATTGAGAGGGCCATTTCCATAGGAAGAGACAAATAGAATGTGTGCGGTAAGCCAGACCCGGCAGCTGCCAGAGATAACACCCGCTCCCCAGAGTATTCCTCCCAATAAACAAGAACTGTCAGCGAGTCAGACAGAAATAAGAGAACTGCGAGCACAGATGGAAGGAATGGGGAGGAAATTACAAGAATTGAGAGTAAGTAACGACCTCAAGCCACCTAGTTTAGATTGGAGAAGGGATTCCCAAAAGTGTTGTCCCTATTGTAGAATGAACAACCACACAGCCGCAGACTGTAGAAGGAAATCAGGTAGCAACGCTTGTTTCGATTGCTGGAGAGTAGGATGTAGGAGAGGTAGTCCAAATTGTCCGGGGAGGAAAGGATCTTCCCGGTGACTAGTTAAACATCGATCCCCAATAATCCCTTTAGCCATTAATGACCGCGTCACGGAAGTTTTAGTAGACACAGGAAGCGAATATTCACTTATAAAGAAGAGCGCAGCTTTAGAATTACAACTTAAAGTAAGAACCCACAGTAACATCCCTAGTTTGACCGGCATAACTGGCAAGGAGTTGAGAATCTTAGGTCAAGTAGGAGTAAAAATAACCCTAGGAACAGATAAAACAAAAGAAGTGTCAATGTTAGTAGTTCCAGACCAGTATTTATCCACCCAAGCCCTGATAGGGATGAATATAATAGGACTAGAAGAAATGACTATAAATTACAAACAAAATAAAATCATGTGGGCTAACCTAACTTACCCCTTAAATTTTGTTGAACACCGATACGGCAACATAAGAGCAGTTAAGAGCGAAGAGGGCAGAGATGAAGGCATAAATCAAACTATCATATAAGAATACAGCAAAGAGTGACCATAAGACCAGAAAGAACTCAATGGTTAGAGTTACCAGTGGACGAGATAGAGGGAACCATTCTCGTGGTGGAAACTAGGAAAAGATAAATGCAAAATATAGCACCTATGTGTGTCCAGGTTACTGAAGAAAGAACTATCTTTCTACCAATAATTAATAACAGTAATGGACAGCTGAAGTTACGTTCTGGTACAGTTTTAGCTAAATATAAAGTAGTAAACTCAGAAGAAATACAAGACCAGCAAGTTACGGCAGGAACACGTTATCTCACCACTAGGATGAGTAACGCTATGTTACCCGATAGTGATGTTAGCCAAGGTAGTGGTACTCGACAGGAACGAATACAGGATATTCTAGAAAAGGGAGACTGGAAGCACCTAAGTGGACAGGAGAGACACTATCTTTTCACGTTAATAAAACAACATTATGAATTATTTATCTTAGATGCAGGAGAACTAGGCACCATGAAAACTGAACCAGCTCATGTTCAGGTGTTAGATCCAAAACCGTGTAGAGTAGTCACATATAGGTATCCGGAGAAAGCTAAAGAACTAATAGCTAAAATGTTGAGAGAAATGGAAGAGAAGGACATAAAAGAAAATTCCACAGCTGCGTGGTTAAGTCATATAGTACTGGTTAACAAGCCGAATGGGGAAAAAAGGATGTGTCTGGATTATAGAAAAGTTAATCAACATTTAGTCACTGATATACACCCCCTACCTAAATTGGAAGAGTTAGTAGAATCGGTAGCGGGCTATGAATACTATGCCACCCTAGATATGAAAGATGCATATTATCAAGTACTGTTAGATGAAAGTAGTAAAGATCTAACAACTTTCAGTGAAGGAATATCCTTGTACAGATTCAAAAGACTTCCCTTTGGATTGAATTGTAGTGCGGCAATTTTCTCTCGCAAATTAGCTCAGATCCTAACCCCTTTACTGAAAGAGAATTGGCTTAAAAAGTATCTGGATGACATAATCTTGATGGCACCCAGTTACGAGATCTTATTGGAAAGGATCGATAAGTTATTTGGACATCTGACTAGATTTGGAGTCAAATTAAATCTGACCAAATGTAAAATAGGGCAAAGAAAAGTTAATTTTCTGGGACACGTAGTGAACAAGGAAGGTTACCAACCCAACCCAGACAATATGGAAGCCGTAGAGAAAATTAAGCCCCCCACTAATGTCAAGGAAACCAGAAGATTTCTGGGAATGGTAGGTTTCTATAGGAAGTACATAGAAGGCTTCGCTAAGATAGCGGTGCCGATCACTAATCTGACTAAGAAAGATAACCCATTCGAATGGTCGGAGGAAAGCCAGAAAGCATTTCAGATACTAAAAGATAAACTGACTAGTCTCCAGTCTTAACTAAGGCCAATATCAATAAACCTTTTGTGTTGGATACCGATGCTAGCCAAACTCATGTAGGAGCAGTACTGATGCCAGTAAATGAACAGGGTAAAGCCCAGGTAATCTTTTATTTTTCCAATAAATTGAAACCAGTTGAAACGCGATACTCAGCAACAGATAGGGAAGCCCTAGGGATAGTTTTAGCTTGCAGAGAGTTTCATCATTTCCTGTGGGGAACCAAGGTGATCATCAGAACAGACCACCAACCGTTAGTGTCAGTCTTTAAACAACGAACCAAGTCACCTAGGATGAACAGGTGGATCCTAGAAATGAGAGACTATAGGTATCAAATAGAATATAAAGCAGGGAAAAAGAACACTGTAGCAGACCAGCTTAGTAGACCAGTAAGAATCATTCGATGTCAAGTAGAAGAGAGATGGTTAGGAAAAACTAAAGAAGAAGTAAAGGAAATGCAACGAGAGGACCGCAGATGGAGAGAAATGATAGAGTATCTAGAAGGAGGCAGAATACCCAGATCTAAATACCCCAGAAGTACTTTATATCAATTTGTAATAGAAGAAGGAGTTTTATATTTAACTAAACAGCAATTAGATAACAGTATACACTACTTATTAGTCTTGCCTAGTGAACTGAAGCTAGCGCCCTTGAAATTAATTTATAATAAGGAATCAGGTCATTTAGGGCAAAGGAAATCAATAAGTAAAGCAGAAGGCTATTTTTATTGGCCCAACCTGAAAACAGATGTGAGAGAATATGTGAGGAACTGTCTAACATCTCAACAGCACAAGGGTAGTCGTGGACTCCAACAACAATGGCAAGAATTTCCATCAGTAAGTAAACCTCTAGAGAGGATAAGCATAGACATAACCGACATGGGAACGGGAGCCCACGGATACCGCTATGTATTAACTATAATAGATCAATATAGTAGGTTTCCGGTGTTTTATAAATTAAGAACTAGAATGACGGAGGTAGTATGTAAGAATTTTAAGGAATTTATTAGTGTATTTGGAGCACAACATACATTATTGTTAGATAATTCTAAGGAGTTCACGTCACAGCAATTTAAGGAGTTGTGTGGGTCATGTGAAATACAGTTAGGGTACACCACGCCTTATCATCCACAAGGTAATAGTATTTCTGAAAGGATGCACCGAACAATGAAAGCTATTCTCTCAAACTTATGCAAGGGTTATCCCAATAGATGGCCCAGTTATCTCTTAGAAACCCAGAGAGTGTTGAATAGTGCAGTGCATGAAACAATACCCAACCTTTCTTTGCTTTCTTTTCCCGATATGCTCCAAGGTTGATTAGTGTGAAGTTACCACAAATTGACTCAGAGGAGGAAACAACAGTGGCACACGAAATCATCAAGAGAACAAATTTGGAGAGAGGTAGAAAATGGCGGGAGAAAGCTAATGTGAAAAGGAAAAATGAAAGGTTGGAAAAAGACGAATTGGCGTGGGTGAAAAGAGAACGTTTTGAGATGGGCACCAACAGAAAACTTTCGGTTAAGTGGTTGGGACCGTATAAAATAGTGGAAGTATTGAGAGAGGGAGGTGCGTATGTGTTAGAAAATATATTTGACGGCAAACATGTACAGAGAGCGGCCGAACAAATTAAACAATATATAGGACAAGATGACTGGCTGTTAGAACCAG
Source organism: Chionoecetes opilio (assembly GCA_016584305.1). NCBI lineage: Eukaryota > Metazoa > Arthropoda > Malacostraca > Decapoda > Majidae > Chionoecetes > Chionoecetes opilio. The sequence continues at coordinate 7,885 of JACEEZ010023506.1, read as the reverse complement.
CAGAAATAATAATAGTTGAGGAAGAACTTGAACTACCACCGCCTAGAGAGAGGAGACCAGTAAGGAGATACGTAGAATAATGTTAATGACAGATGGTAAAAGCCACCTCTAGGGAAAGAGGTATTTTGACGAAGGTCCCCTAGAAAGACTTGTAGTGGTTTTAAAAAAAATTTGCTTTAGAGGGTGTACATAGATTGCACTAAACACTAAACCCGCAAAGGATGTCGTGAGACCCGAGGATGTGCTTGGCTCTGAGCTTTGCTCGACGGGTGATAGACGCAGGAGTATGTATGCCTCAAGAAGGAGGTGAGCCTTATCCCAAGTTACTGAGGGTATGGAGTAAATCCGGTCGTGATTTCTCCCTACACACCTACGCCTAAGATTAGTGGGGTAAAAGAAAATAACCATTACAGACTAGAGGGATGAGTCCAGTCGCGACTCTATAGGGCTTCGGCCTTGACAAATAAGAGAGGAAGTGAGAAAGTTCTCATTTCAAGGGAGCGAAGTCATTACATTAGTTATGTATTCCCCAAACTTGTTGAATCTGCTCTTGGTGGGGGGAGGTGAAAAAGTTAAGAATGCCTTACTATTCGATTATTGTGTTTTTGTAAAGTTCATTGGAAGAATTGTACTGTCCAGTTTAAGCATATACTGTTGGTGGGTGGTTAGAAAACCCTGGGTGAATGTAAAAGAGTCATGATTTGGTGTTGTGTGTGTTATTTTTTTTTTTAAATACTAAGTTAGATATCTGGTAGGATGCGTGATGAAGAACTGAGGAACAAGGACATTTTTTTTGGGGGGGGGGAGAAGCCATGTAACGCGGAAAAATGGGTTAAATACTTTTGACCCATGACTGGCGAAGAGTTTACGTTGAATGGGAGGGGGTAAAGTAATATATAAAAATCGAGTAACAAACTGAGTAGTTTTCCTCCACTTCTCAGTTCTGAATCACTATATGAAAATATACTGTGATATATTTTATACCGGCGATAGCTGGCTGGCCACGTAGGCTGGCGGAGGTGAAGAGTAAGGGAGACGCCATATTAGTTTAGTACCAGTCAACGAGTCAACGTGTCGAGTTGGACACGGGAGGTGTGGTTCTCACCCTTGGAAAAGGGTCCCAAGGTAGCTGTGGAGGAGACAGCTGGATGAGCTGGGGAAGAACACCTGTGAACGTTTTTGAGTGAACATCATGATTACAGCTAAGGATTAGTCTGATAGCTGGAATGTGTGGACATGTGATTCTTGACACAACAACTTTCAGTGACGGGAAATGATTTAGACTTAGTGAGGGTACTTGTGATTACATTCGGGTCCACGGCCTAATACTAGCGTCGTGTCGATGTAATTAGCATTAAGAGGGTTATTACAGTAAGGAGAGTGACGGGAAATTATTTAGACTTAGAGAGGGTACTTATGATTACGTTCGGGTCCACGGGCTAATACTAGCGTCGTGTCGATGTGATTAGCATTTAAGCATAGTATTAAGTGGAGAAATTTGTTAATGATTATGTAAGGAAGGAGTGGGGAAGTAATTACTGGTTTATCAGTAAACAGAATATACCAAGGAAAAGATAACAAGTCATCTCTTACACCCATTAGTTCTAACTTATTCTCTTAATCTTATAAACCTTTTTTTTCCCACTTATTGTGGGTGGTGGCAGCATATAAGCCAGAATTGTGGAGCCTTCTTGAATTAACAACGTCAAAGCAATAAAGCTACAAAGGGGGGCACCACATAAACAACCGTGACCTTTTCTTCTCGGCACTCTCCAAAGTTCCCTCTCGCTTCTAAGTATATCACTTAGCTTTCAATGTCTCGTTCCACAATTTATCGTCTTGTATCAAAATGTATGTTTTATGCACTGAACCACCTTGGTTTAAATCACTGGAGTAGGCTCATCACACCACTGCCACCAAATATGATAGCCACATACATACGTCACTACGTATGAGATAAAATATACTTACGTTTGAGTAAGCAAGGATAAGCGTGATCCTGGCCGAGCAGCGGGTCGTAGGGAAACACAAGGTGGTTTTATAATAATTATTATTATTTATTGAACAGAGTGAATCGGCCGTATAGAGTACGTTGTAATTAGAGTTCTCTGTTAAATCACAGTGCGAACAAATAACGTATTCACCACAACCAATTCCAGGTGTCGCACACACACAGTGGTCCACACACACAGACTGCCGTTATCTCTCTGAGGCGTCGTAGCGTCCTTGCTAAAAGCGGGGCGAGGCAAGGCGGGGCTAGGGTGGTGCCTGCTGTCAGGGTATCAAGGTGTGGCAGTCACCGTGAAGTGCTGTCCTCTGGCAGTATGTGGTAGATAACGGGGCATGGGCGTGTCACGTCATATAAATAATCTTAAAACATGGAAATTATTAGCAGAAAAGGTGCATGCATGAGATATACATGTAGGGATAAAAAATGTGCCTATAAATCCAACACTACATCCACAACATCATAAGTACAACTCACCCCATGATCAACTAATACATGCGTGGCATTATCTTGTATACCTCCGTGTAGTGAGGGAGCTAACCCGCCCTGTCCAGGGGTTCGAATCATACCTGGTACTGTTATACAATTTGTCTTAACCCGGGAACTGCTTGGGCCAAAAAAAAAATTGTGCCGCCAGTGCGGGGATGTGAGTAAAACCGTGACCATTACATAATTGGATGAAAATCACATCAACGTCAAGGTAGGTAGTAAAAATCTGCATCTGGCAATATATCTATTTTTAACCCAAACGTATGGGGTTGTGGTGTGGTTGTGGTCGGTAACCGCCAGCGAGAGACTGCTGAGGTGGGGTCAGGGATGCCACTCCTAGGGATTTTTCCCAATTTTTTGAGGGGATTATTCAAGTATTTGTCCAGTAGTGTTTACCTCAAGGTAAACATGTGTACCATATTTAAGATTCAGTTTCAATGTTTTTTCAAAGACCTTGGGATATTTTTGTTGATCTCGGATATTTTTGAGGGGATTTTGTCTTGGGATTTCTGAAAATTTAAAGTGGCATCCCTGGGTGGGTGTAGGAGTAAGTGGTGGAGGGAGTATTGAGGGAGGGAGGGGTAATTGATAATGCAACGCGCTCTACAATTCACTTATAAAGCTCTCTGATGGCTCTTTATGTGTATAAACCTGTATCAGAAGGCTATTGTAAGGAATATAAATCACAATATGGCGTATGTAGAGTAAATAACAAAGTAAATGAAAAAGCGAACGGGAGAAGGCGGGAGGGTGTGTGATAAGGAAGGTTGTTGTCAGATTACCTCTCCGCCTGGGGTCTATGTAGTATGCCTACGCAGCTGATGTTGTTATTGAACGCAGAAGCACTGTCACATGTATATATATATATATATATATATATATATATATATATATATATATATATATATATATATATATATATATATATATTATATTATATATATAATATATATAGATATATATATATATATATATAATATACATACACATATATGTATATATATATAATATCATATATATAATATATATATAATAATATATATATATATATATATATAATATACATAATATACATATACATATATGTATATATCTAGTATATATATAATATATATATATATATATATATATACTGTAATATATATATATATATATATATATATATATATATATATAATATTATATATATATATATATATAATATATATACATAATATACATATACATATATGTATATATATAGTATATATATATATATTAATATATATATACGTATATATTATAATATATATATATATATATATATATATATATATATATAATAAATTTCGGTACGGTAAAAACGGTACTTATGCTTACCTTGAGATAAATGCTTGAGAAATAATTGAATAATCCCCCAAAAGTCTCAAGATAGACAGAAAATATTCGAACGCCAGGACCTAAATCCCAAGATCTTTGGAAAAAACCCAAAGAAGTGGTTATCCTAGCGTAAAGCGTAGTTAGGCAGATGATTGTGTGTGTTATCGAGGGCTGACATCAAGACCGGTATATGTGACACAGTTTGTAGACTTCTACAAATGTTGGCCACGGTTTTTGTATGCAATTGAAAATCGTGCTTCCGGAAGGCATGCCGCAGTCGCTCAGCAGAGCCTTCCGGATGGCATGCCGCAGCCACGGGTTAATGATTATCTTTTTTTACTGTCCTGGCCGCGAAATATTAAAGTCGCTTGCTTCCCCCACCAATATGGGGTTGGGATAATAATGTTGTAGGGGTGCGTGTCATTACCTTTCATACCTCCGTGTGGTGCCCCTGTCCAGGGGTTCGAATCCGACTGGTACTGTTACACAATTTGTCATAATTGATTATATTTGTTGACTGTCCGCGATCGATTAAAGTCGCTTGCTCCCCCACCCAGATGGGGTTGGGGTAAATAGCATGTCGGGGTGTAAGTTCCTTTCATACCTCCGTGTGGAGAGGGAGCTTAGACGCCCTGCCCTGATCGTGAGTTCGAATACGACCTGGTACGGTTTTTACAATAAAAACAATAATGATAATAACAATTATAACTAGGGGGGGGGCACTCAGTAGAGCGCATACCTCCGCCCGAATATTTCATCAATTATATATATATATATATATATATATATATATATATATATATATATATATATTATATATATAATGCATTATGCACTCAGTATGAGCGCATACTCCGGCCGAATATTTCATCAATTGGTTGCCATGGCAACAGTTGTCAATAAATTTCATCCAAAATTAAATCAGTTCTTCCTTATACCAAATAGACTTGGTATACCGAGTTTGGTCCAAATCTATTCGTAACTTGTCGAGAAATCCTGTACACTAACAAACAGACAGACAGACAGACAGACAGACAGACAGATTGGGGTAAAAACATAACCCCTCCAACTTCGTTGGCGGAGGTAATAATAATAAAAAAAATTGTAACTTTAATAGCAACTATAGTAGTAACAATAAATGATAATATCAATAATACTGATAATAGTAATAATAACACTATCAATAGTAATGATAGTGATAAGGATACCAATGATTAATTACAGCAATACAAATAACAATAACAATAATATCAATATATTAAACACGAGCAACAACAATGGCAAAAGGTTCATCGAAAGACCCTCCGCACTATAGCATCAACAACTAGGGGGGAGGGGGGGCACTCAGTAGAGCGCATTTCCTCCGCCCGAATATTTCATCAAATATACGTATATATTATTATATATATATATATATATATATATATATATTATAATATATATATATATATATTATATATATATATATATATATAATTTGGTTTTCTTATTTGGTAGTACATCTTTACATTTCAGGGTGACAAAGACACTCGTCATACTTGGGGTTGTTATGCGCAACGTTTCGCCCAAAAGGGACTTGGCATCATCAGGCTAAAAATAGTTAAAAATTTAACGATCGAACCGAGAGTGGGCAATCGAAAACAAGGATAGTCTTGAGTATATGTAGTTGGGGTGAAATGGGCTGGTTATTAAGATCAGGGGACAGATGCTTGATGTGTATGGATTCTAATAATTTAGTGTCACTAGGGGAGTGCTGCTTTGGATAGGATACTAAAGGGCGTTCATAGAAAAAGGGTGATCTAAATCATGTGAGTTTTGAGCGGATTGCAGATTGCGAAGGTGAAGAAAAGGGTCGCCAGTACGTGCAGAAACACCTTTATGCTCAGAAAGCCTAAGGGTTAGATTCCTTGTCGTCTCGCCGACTCGCGACGTATCTAGTTGTAACGCTAAATACGTCCCGGGGAGACGACAAGGAATCTAACCCTTAGGCTTTCTGAGCATAAAGGTGTTTCTGCACGTACTGGTCGACCCTTTCTTCACCTTCGCAATCTGCAATCCGCTCACACTCACATGATTTAGATCACCCTTTTTTTATGAACGACTTTAGTATCCTATCCCAAAGCACACTACCCTAGTGACACTAAATTATTAGAATCCTTTACACATCAAGCATCGGCCCCCTGATCTTAATAACCAAGTCATTTCACACCAAAATTACATATACTCAAATGGACTATCCTTGTTTCGATTGCCCGACTCTCGGTTCGATCGCCCCACACAAGTTGAAATGTTACCCACGAAACTAGTGTTCATTCAGTCCTTACCAACTCAGACAGCATACACCCAAGGCCGTTAAGTACAAATTATATTTTATTTATTAGTTTGTAATTTTAGATAATATAGGAATATTTATTGTTTCTTAGAAAATACATTTTTTAGATGTTCGCTTTTTAGCATTGCAATATATTAAATTTTTAACTTTTTTTAGCCTGATGATGCCAAGTGCCTTTGGCGAAACGTTGCGCATAAACCCCCAAGTTGACGAGGGTTTTTTGTCACCTGAAATGTCAGATTATATATATTTTATATGCACTCGTATGAGATGTTTCCCTCCAGCCGAAATTTCTCAATTGGTTGCCAGGCAACAGTTGTCAATAGATATATCCAAAATCAAAACAGTTTGCTTTATCCCCAAATAGATTGGTATACCGATTTTGGGTCCAAATCTTTTCGTAATTTTTCGAGAAATCTTTTACACTAACAGACAGAAGACCGGGACGATCGGGGGGGAAAACATCCCCCCTCCAATTTCGTTGGCGGGGGGAAATAATGATCCCTGACGAAGTTTGCGGGGGAAGAGATAAAAAAGAAATCTACTAAAAAAATTTAAAGTTTATTGCCGAAAAACAATTATATGCATGAATAAATATATACACATTTTATAGGCATTATTTTGCGGATGAATCCTTAGCAGACTAAAATAAGTTTTATCATTACATATGTATACGATGACGGCAAAAAATTGCAAAGAAGTTACATACAAAAAATAAAATTTATAGGACAACATACTTTAAAAAAGTATAACTTTATGAAATAAGTTTTATAAAGTATTTTTGTATATATATATATATATATATATTATATATAATAATATATAGATAATAGTATAGCAATACTAATACAGTATATATTTGGGCAGAGGCAGGGAGGAGACAGGCCGCTGAAGCAAGGGAATAGGGGATCAAGCAAAAAACACAGGCCCAAAAAAAAAGTGGGGACATATAAAAACACGAAAAAATAGGAAGAAAGGTTGACCCACAGGAAAGAGGCCCGGTAGAATAATTTCGACATTGGTAGGTAAAAAATAAAAGTCTTTCGGACGCAAAAATCATGGGGCAAAATGTAGGTGAGGAGTGACCCGGGGCAGGAAACACTTTTTCACACCTCAGAGCCTCGACAAAAAGCCCACACGTCTTGTTCGTTTACTGCAACAAAAATACCATAAAGTTGACCTCAGTTTGGGCCGAGGACATTTTGGGATTGGACGTGGCGTTCCTTTGTTTGCTTTTCTTTCCTGCGGCTTATTTGGTGTGCGCTTTAGAGAGAGAGAGGAGAGAGAGAGAGGGGGAGAGGAGAGAGAGAAGAGAAGAGAGAGAGAGAGAGAGAGAGAAAAGAGGAGAGAGAGAGAGGGGAGAGGGGAGAGAGTGAGGAGAGAGGGAGGGGGAGGGAGAGAGAGAGAGGGGGAGAGGGGAGGGGGAAGAGAGAGGAAAAAGAGAGAGGGAGAGACGAGAGAGGGGAGAGAGGAGAGAGAGAGAGAGAGAGAGAGAGAGAGAGAGAGAGAGGGGGAAGAGGGGAAGAAGAGGGGAGAGGAGAGGAGAGGAGAGAGGGGGAGAGAAAGAGAGAGAGGGGAGAAGAGAGGGAAAAGGGGAAGAGAGAGAGGGGAGAGGGGGACGAGAGAGAGAGAGAGGAGAGAGAGAGGAGGAGAGAAAAGAAGAAGAGAGGGGAGGAGAAGGGAAAAGAGAGAGATGG
>JACEEZ010023505.1:0-20830 GCA_016584305.1 Chionoecetes opilio | reverse complement strand
CGGCATTAGAAAAACAACACCCAAATTCAACCAAAAACCCCCATTATACAATTAAAAACGTTAGCACAGTCATGGTTCCCACCACCACCATCACATCACAACCACTATACCGTTGTGCTTACGTAGTACTCTGTTGCTCGGTAGAGATGTCCTCTGTTTAGGAACGATGATGTGTAGCGTTGACAACTGTAGGAACCCTTAAAACACTCTCAATCTCATATACTATATATGAGATTGAGAGTTTTTAAGGGTTCCCTACAGTTGTCAACGCTGCTACAGTGCTACAGCAACGCTACAGTGTTCAGTAAAACACCAGTCACTACCTTTTTGTAGCATATTTATAATGTATCTACATATTATATATATATATATATATATATATATATTATATATATATATATAAAATATATATATATAATATATATATATATATTATATATATATATATATATATCCCCCGTCCCCTCTGCACATATCGCTATTTTATCCTCATATACTGGATTTCTACTCCTCCCCACCCCAAATTTTGGTATTTAGTTTCATTGAAACAAATAATAGTTGTTAACCCTCTATACGCAGTGATTCCCAACCGGGGTTCCGCAGAACCCTGGGGTTCCGCCGACCATCACCAGGGGTTCCGCGAGAAACCGTAAAATAATTATGTGCTATTACAAAATAACAGTGATCTTAATTCATAATTAATAATTCCTACTCAACAACACGTCACAAACACTGTCCAGACACCAACATACTCGTACGTGTCAGTCAGTACAATCGGCCGCTTTTTTAAACATGGACTAGGGAGAGTCTAACGTGGAGCTTCCATGTTAGACTCAAGTAGTACCAATGCCAAGAACGCGTGCTTTAGACGCCAGCAGCGAGAGCTAACATGGTCCTATGTTGATCCACGACTGCGCTTGGGTTGGCAGCCCTGAACCAGGGAGATCATATATTGGGGGACGGAGAGCGGAAGAGTCATTTGTTTCCGCGCCCTGCTACCGAGAACAACAAAACACACCATACCATATCTGAACCTATATTCTTCAATTATTCACTTTTTTACCCACATTTTCCTTGCTCTTCATAGCTCTTCCCATTATCGGGAGTCAAGATTGTCATGGTCATGTTATAGTTATTATTTAGTTGCACAACTAATGATGCCTTAATCACTAGTTGATAGTTGATAGTTTGATAGTTGATAGTTGACTAGTTTTTTAGTTGATAGTTGGAGTATGTGAGAGAGAGAGAGAGAGAGAGATCATGCATGAGTGAGAGGACAGTAAGATGTGAGAATGAGGTGGATAGATGTGTGGAAATGGGAGACTTCTGCCGTGGCCTCCCCGTAGAGGGATGTAAGGAGCCGCTGTTAGCGTAGACTAGACTATTATGACCAAAAAGAGAATAAATGTCTCCTCTGTTTCCATTAATTAAATGCAAGTGCTGCTGTATAGTCGTATAAGTGAGTGACTATTATATTGCTGATAGTCTGGACTCGGCGGGCGAGGAGAGATAAACAAACCCAGATTTCGTAGGGCGCCAAACGCGGTCTTTAAAAAAATATTTCAGATGCTTCATAATCTGCAGTAGACGCATGTATACACTCATATTTTGCCAAACAGAATATTGACAATACAGTTAATTTGTCTTAGCATGGGCATTTGCATAGTATCGTAAATATCATTAGACTCAAGTGTTGGACAGGGTCCTGGGTGTCTAACATTTCCAATACTATTCTCGTTAGTTTTAGACCAACTTAAGACTAATCCCCCCCGGAAATTTTTTAGAAAACGGAAATGCCTGTCTAAAGCCACGGTTAGTCTTAGGTTAGCCGAAGTCCACGTTTAAAGAATCGGCCGAATGTATATAGTAATGAGAGCAAATAATATGCATAGAATTAAGAAAAAAATCGTGTTATTGCCGGTGCGGGATATGCCCTTCATTCCTACTCCGCAAGTTTGGCGACACAGGGGTTGGGTAGGAGGGTGACGCAACCCCGTACGAGTATCATACGTGTCACGAGACCCAGCCCAGCCGTTCACACATCTTTCTTCAGTCAGTTTTGAGCAGCGCAACCGGTGAAACGTTGTGTTAATTAATCTCACCATTTAAATATTAGTTGTACGGATTTTAAAGACTGAAGCATGTTCAAATATTTGAAAAGAAAGAAATGTCAGTGGAGGGAGGCAGTGACGAAGAATCACAAATACCACAGCCAATACGAGAAAAGGGAAAAAGTGAGTGATGTTAAAAAAAAATCGCCTTTACAATGACAGTTATCTGGCCATTGGCTTCACATGGACTGGAGAAGAAAACTGTCCACTTCCCTTGTGCATTGTTTGTGGGAAAAGCTCGCTAACACAGCTATGGCCCCACCAAGCTAAAGCGACACTTAACTACTAATCACAGCCACTTGTCAAATAAAACCGTGGATTTTTTCGAACTTTGGATTAAACAGCAGAAAAAAATACAAGTTTTTGAAAGAAGGTAACCATCAGTGATAAGACCCAAGAACCCAAGCTATTTAATGGCTGACTAGTTGCCAAGCAAATAAAAAGTCCACTATTGCAGAAAGCCTAATATGCCTGCTTGAAAAAATAATTATGAAGCAATGCTAGGTGAAAAACTGAAAATGAATTAAGCAAGGTTCCTGTTTCTGATAATACAATTAGTAGGCGTGTGGATGCCTGTCCAAAAATATTTCGGGTATTTTGTCTGAATACTGCAAAATAACAACTTTGCTCTCCAAGTAGATGAGACAACTGATATAACTGGTAAAGCTCAGCTGCTGGCATTTGTACCATTTGAAATGAAGGTGAAATAATGGACAATTATTTTTGCTGTAAAGAACTGCCAGAAAACTCCCAAAAGGCAAGGGACATTTTTAACATTTTGTTTCTTACCTGGAATCTTGTGGTTTGTCAGGGAACCGATGCTTTTGGAAATCTGCACTGATGGTGCTCCCTCAATGATTGGCTCAGTACAAGGCTTTGGGTTCACGCGTAAAAGAAAAAAACCCTGAAGTCATAACAACTCACTGCTTTCTCCACCGAGAAGTTCTGGTTTCAAAAACTATTTGGGGGTGATTTAAAACAAGTCCCTTTATATAAATGTGAACATGGTCAACTTTATAAAGCAACGCCCTCTGATCTCGATATTTGCAGGTTGTGTGAAAACATGCAAAAAGATCACGTGACGCTTCTCCAGCACACAGAGGCTCGATGGCTTTCGAGAGGTAAAGTTTTGACAAGGGTATTTTGAGCTGCGACAGGAACTGCTGCTTTTCTTCAAAGTATATAAATCCAGTTTCTGTGAATGTCTTGAATCTACCCAAAATGGCAAATGCAACTAGCATATTTAGCAGATTTTATCAGCATTTATATACTTGAACACCAGCATTCCAGGGTGCGAAGGAAAACATCTGACTTCCACAGACAAACTTCTTGCATTTAAGAATAAACTCGCTGTTTGGAAAAAGCACCTTTCAAGAGGAAACGTCGAAATGTTTCCACTCCTACTTCAAGTTCAAACTCAGACTGAATATGAAAATGTCATTTCCCTTAATTCAAGTCATTTGGGATCACTGTCAGAAAAACTTCCTAAGTACTTCCCCTACTTGTCATGAGATACGTATGACTGGTGAGAAACCCCTTTACTGAGTTCTCACCAAGTACAGGAAACCTACTTAGTCTGCAAGAAGAGGAAGAACTGAGTGAACTACAGTGCGATCGAACCTTGAAAATGAAATGTAATGAAGTAAACACTTGACAAGTTATGGATTTCAGCAAAGCAGAGTACCCTGTCATCTCAGTAAAAGCATTGGATGTTTTACTCCAGTTTTCAACTTCTTACCTCTGTGACAAGCTTTCTCATGCCTGACCGTCATTAAAAGCAAATCAAGAAATAGTCTTCTGTCTGTCGAGGAAGAACCCGCGTGTGTGTCTGTCAAAAATTCGGCCAAGAATTTCGCAGGGACGCAAAGAGAAACAAGCCCAAGTGTCCACTGAAGGGAAGTCATAAGTTATTTACTTATTTGTGTGAACTCTCATGACATGTGATGTAATTGTAGATTTTTATATGAATTATATTGCTCAAGAACTTTTCTTAATTTTATATATAATATATATATAATATATATTAATATATATATATATATATATATTATATATATTATAATATATATATATATATATATATATATATATTATAATATTTTATATATAATATATATATATATATATATATATATATATAATATATTTTATATATTATAGGTAATATTATTTTTTTTAAGAAAAGTTCTTGAGCAAAATAATTCTTATGAAATCTACAATTACATCACATGTCATGATATATATATATATATATATATATTATATATTATATATAATATATATATATATAATACTATATATATATATAGTATATATCAAATAATATATATAATATATATATATATATATTATATATATATATATAGTATATATATATAAATATATTTATATATATATATATATATATATATATATATATAATATATATAGATTATATATTATATATAATTATATATATTATATATAAAATATATATATATATATATATATATTAGTATACTATATATAGGGGTTCCTTGGCATATGAAAAATTATTACAGGGGTTCCTCCAAGGTGTAAAGGTTGGGAATCACTGCGAGTCTATAGTCTACATCACATATTTGTAGAGAAGATTTGTAGGTTTGCTGCGCGAGTGGGTTGAGCATGATTTTCTATGGCAGGAGAGCTTATGTTAGGAGAAACTATTGAAAATCGCAAGGGCTTAAAAGTATTTGATGATTTGATAATGTTACACCATTTATATGTTTCTAGACTTTTTGAGTTTGAGTTCATAACAATAATTATTTGTATTGCAATTTGTTCCGGGTTAGGCACATTTTTACCTTAGATTGACTGGACTAGCAGGGTCCCAGCGACAGCAGCCTCACAGGAAGTCAAGGACATTGAGGTAGAGGCTGGAGAGCAGGTCCTGCCCCAGCTGGAAGAAGTATCAAATATTACAGCCGTCGAAGGGGAGGACGAGGGCTACTAATGGCTGCGGCGAAGCCTAAGGCGAATTTTGGTGAGCAAGCAGCCAGAAGCCTGGCTTGACTCTCGCTTGTGTGCCTCGCCAGAACGCCCCCGGCTGGTCGGGGTTCACCCGCTCACAGCTGATCACTATAAACAGTAGATTATTTATGATGTTTATGTGATGTTTTATAGTAAACAAAACAAACACAATGACTAAAGTGTACTGTCGAATGAAAGCCATCAATAAATTACGATAACTGAAGATATTGTGAATGGATCACAACATATATATTCTTCACAAGCATGTTATTTTTGTTTATAATGGATGAGAACTGCGCGGTCGCTACCGCCGTTACCACTTACGTTTTCTATATTAATTTTTGCTCAGTATACTGTACAGTATTAATCCACTCCCGCGTAACCTTTAAAAATAAAATATAAATTAATGTATTTCAACATTTTTTACATGCTTCTGGATCTGCTGAATCCGTTCCTGATACAAAATGCCCGGGAAGAGTGGCTGTAATGGCGAGGTAGGGGCCCAGGCTGACTCACCGTTTATCATCAGACTTAGGAGGTTAAATGGTGAGTTAAAGTTAATAACCCCCTATGGGAGCGTCCGGAGGGGCGAAAACCCATGCACTGATAATTGTGTTCAGTTATGTTAGATGCTGTATATCTGTGATTTTCGTCTCCCCCACCCAAAATCCCCGCATTCGCACCACTCCCCCCAGGTTTGTTGGGGTAGAGGGGAGGGGGCATCTCTCTCCCACTTTGTAATTATGTTTTAAAGGTATCTGAAGGGATCTGTGAAGGTCTGGAGAAAAAAAAATAAAGGCGGGAAAGGACTATACCAACGGTACATACGAATCACAATGAGGTTATTTTCTAGAAAATCCTACGGTTAGTTTCGGAGCTACAACCAGGCTTATTCACCCAGAATAGGCAATACTTTCCAGACTTGGGGAATATGCGTCCCGGCGAGTTTACTTTCCTCGGTTCGGCGACCAACTGTCAGACGGACAAGTTTTACGTTATTGTCATTCTTTACCACCTGCTTATTCTTGCATTGGTACGTATCATATACCAATAGTATAAGTTTGTCATAATACCATACCTAAGTCATATACAAACCAAGTAAAAAGGTGTGCTGATTTCGAGACAGTAAATGAAAAATTCGATTCAAACAAAATCACAGGAATAATAGCAAGTTGAAGCAAAGAAAGTGAAAAAAATGTTGATGCACTTTTTTACTTTGCTTTCATTATCCTATTTCAGGTATACGGTAGCTAACTGTGAGTGATTTATACTTTCGATATGCAGCAATGTCTTTTGAACAAGATAGTAGGCTCAGTTTTACTAAATATCATATGGTAGCATACAAATATTGGACATGCCTGTGTGATGTCAAGCTTCTCCCTCTAATCTGTAACTCTGCTCATTATCCTTAGATACTGAACCTTAGATAGCTGTGGAAGCGACGCTCACCATGGCGAAAAGCTGTTCCATCACAATTTTTATACTTTTTGTATTTTTTGACCACCTATTTATTGTTGCATTGGTTTGTGTCATATACCATCAGAATCGGAAAAGTGTGCTGATTCCAAAACAGTGAATACAAATCAATGCAAGCAAAATAATATAAATAATAAGGAGTTGAAGCAAAGAAAGTGAGAGAAAATGTTTATGCAGTATTTTAATTTGCTCGCATTATCTTATTTTAGGTATAGCTTACTGTTTTTAATTTAAATTCACGATATGGAGTAATGTAAAGATGATGGTAGGCTCAGTTTTCTTAAATATCAAATGGTAGTTTGATAATACCGTGTAAAAGTACACACACCAAAAGTCAAACTTAGACTTTTGGTGATATGATAAGTGCTATACAGTAGCATAACCTACTTTGTAATTCGTTAACGATTTTTGTTATCTCTATATCATTTAAACTGCAATATAATCACCTTTGAAAATGCTTGGACATAATTTATCAGTTTGTGTTGAATATTCCTTATATGTTGACAACTTTATGTCAAGTAGGTTACATCATCCTGCTCTCAGCTACCCATCCCGTCGGGAGAAGTGGAGTCGCCAGCACTAAGCTATCGTGAGTGGCCTTGCCAAACTGAATACAGATTGTAAATAGTAAAAGCTCCTCTTCACGTTAACACCATCCATTTTCATCTCTTCCTCTTCTTTTCTAGTCATATACATAGGTAAGACAATTCAGGTATCATGTATCAGGTATATTATAAGAGTGTATACGTGTACCTTTATTCATATCCCTCAGCCAGTTACGTGCAAAAGAACACTAATTATTTTGAACACAGGCTATTATGATAAAGTGATTATCCTAAGCTCGAGGCTTTAATATTAAACTGGTTGTGTACCGTGGGTTCGTATATCATTACTTATTTACTGTAGCTAACTATGGCTTGCTGGCTTGCTAGGAGTATGTATGGATGGGTAGCTAAATGGATGAATGGCTAGGTTTCACTTAAACGAACGGCTTTTAGAAGCAAGGTGATGTTTTCCATTTAAAAGACCATCCAGTTTGTGGATAATAATGTGCGGGATCTGAACGAATACATTTTTCATGTCATAGTTCTTTCATATATGATTCAAAGGACAATTGCTTCGGATTATTATTATTCGGTTCGGTTTGGTTATTGAAACTCTCTCTCTCTCTCTCTCTCTCTCTCTCTCTCTCTCTCTCTCTCTCTCTCTCTCTCTCTCTCTCTCTCTCTCTCTCTCTCTCTCTCTCTCTCTCTCTCTCTCTCTCTCTCTCTCTCTCTCTCTCTCTCTCTCTCTCTCTCTCTCTCTCTCTCTCTCTCTCTCTCTCTCTCTCTTTCTCTCTGGCCAATCATCGCGCTGGACGTCACGATTCCTGATCCAATCCCGCGGCCCGTGGTCCCTGGAGCCCAGCCAATCACGGGCCGGTAACGACCACCACAACTTGATAATTGGTCATCGCCATCTTTTGTTCGTTGCGCAATATTGTCGTACGCTTTTTCATTACAAAGTGTTTTTCCTGCTGTTATTATTGTGTTTCTTAACCTTCCTTGTTTGCAGATTTCTTCAATGTTTTTTTAATTATTTGATTAACTTTGGAAATTAAAATATGCGTGAGTGCATTTCCTATTTTCATTTCACCATTGTTGAATGCCCTGTTGTCCTGTTCGTAGTGCATGTCAATTATTTACATACTATTAGAGAAAATAATCCATAATGAAAACTATTGCATAACCAAATAACTGAAAATCAATGAAAATCAATATGAACAAACTTCTTTCAGTTTAGTATAGCCTCGACTCATTTTGTCTCGCTAATGAGAACAAAAACAAATTAATCGGTTGTTAC
This sequence comes from Chionoecetes opilio, assembly GCA_016584305.1. Taxonomy (NCBI): domain Eukaryota; kingdom Metazoa; phylum Arthropoda; class Malacostraca; order Decapoda; family Majidae; genus Chionoecetes; species Chionoecetes opilio. The sequence continues at coordinate 12,413 of JACEEZ010023505.1, read as the reverse complement.
TCAATTCATAGATTATAGCGAGGCGTTGTTATGTATGCGAAAGAAAACAAAGCTGCGAAACGTTGAATACTTTAGTAGCTCATGGTGGTGTTGTATCCAATTTATGTCCAGAACTAAACTTTTCAAGAATCTACTAATTGAAGGTCCAGGAACAATATTTGGTTGGTAACACATTTCCCACTGACGGCGAAACAGATGAAATGGCCACGCCTCTTTTTTTTGGGCCACGCCCTTTTTGAGCAAAGTACTACCATCCGCCGTGACTGTATCTACAGAACCGTTGGACCTAGGAGGTTGCCCGACCACTCAAAATGTGCGCAATGGCCACATTATGGGAGGTCAGTAATACATTTTCATATCCAAAGGTCAATGTTTTTTTTAAATAATTGCCAAAAATCGATTTCAGCATGTTACGCACTACAATTATTCGTAATTGTTCCTGTTCCTATTGGAGGTATCATTGGGATGACTAGACAGAAAGAAGCAGTAGCCTTATGGAGTCTCCTAAAGCATGAGAAAGATCTTCATGTGGCACAGCTGCTGGAATGGTGTAACTTGGGAAACAAAGATGACAGTGAACTACACCATGAGTTCAATCTTCATGGACGAAGTGGGCGAAGTTCCCGTCACCATTTTCAGACAAGGAGGAGAGGAGTCAAGAATTTGTACCGTGATCGTCCGAGGCTCCATCGGCAACTACATGGATGACATTGAGCGAGCCATCACGGATGCCATCAACACTTATAAGGGACTGTGCAGGGATGGTCGGTGCGTGGCAGGGGCCGGCAGCACTGAGATCCAGCTGAGTCTCTTGATCGAGCAGTATGGATCCCAATGTCCGGGACTGGAACAATATGCCATCAATATTGTTCAAGAAGTTCTCCGAGTCTTTAAGAGTCTTCCCTAAGGTCTTGGCAGACAACTGTGGAGCATCGTATCAGGAGACCCTTTCCAACCTGCTGGCATCCCACTCAGAGGGCAAGAAGAATGTCGGCTTTGATTGTGAGAATGAGAACAGGTCGCACGTCATCAATGCTTGCGAGAAGCAAATCTACGACCTGTACCTCACCAAGTACTGGGCCCTCAAGTATGCCACCTCGGCCGCTAACCAAATCCTGCGGGTGGACCAAATCATCATGGCCAAGAGAGCCGGTGGACCAAAAGCAAGGGGGATGGGTGCCCAGGATCCCGATGACGATTAGATCTGTGTCGTGTTGAACTTGCATGCACACACAGTACCATGGCTGACTCATAGCTTCTCTGCCTTAACTTAAACAGGAACTACCACGTGTAGGTCTCGCGGCCTCTTGTAGCTTCCTTATGTTCTAAAGCCTGTTCTAAAGTCTAAAATCCAAGTTCTACGAAGATTGGTTATGTTCGTGCAAAGACGCTTCTGGATTACATAAAATCCATCAACAATCCATTCGGCGCTGGAATCAGACTTCAGAGCATCTCTACTGGAGCTGACATACCCCAGGAGGTTGTTGACGGATTACTTGAATGCCTGGAAATTGGTGAGAAGAGTTATCAAGAGTTTGTTGAGACCAGATTTCAGGATAAGGAGAAGCACCTACATGATACAATCCCTACCAACCGCAAGACTGTTTTCGTGAAACGTACTTCTACTCCGTCCACAGCGAAGAAATCGATGGCGAAAAAGGATGCTGCAGAAACGATTAGGTACATTGACTATGCTAGAGAAGGAAGGTACAGCATGCTAGAACTCCTGAAGTATGAATTGACCAGCACATCCCAGTTCCTCACCACTGAATGTAAAGATGGCACCAAATTGAAGAAGCCCGATAAAGCCTCCTTAGCCAGGGAACTTGTCAGTCAACCTCCACAGGAGACGAGGAATGTAAAGAGTGACGCTCAGATGACAATAATGGACTTGCCGGTGCGTAATAATGGTGCGTAAACTACCGATGAAAAAGATGGGCCTTCACACATTTGGGGAATTGGCTGAGAGTCTTTCCAACAGCATTCTTGCTACAGGCTCCGAGTCAACAAGAATAGACATTATTTATAATGTTTATCAAAAATTATCAATCAAGCAAATGGAACGGGCACAGAGAAGTTCTTCAGAACAAATCACTATCACCATTAATTAGGTCTGACAATCAGAAACTCACTGTCGATCTTGATATGTTCTGGAGCTCAATGTTGAACAAAGTTCGGTTGCAGGAGTGTGTCTTCAAGTGGATGCTGCAGAATGTCGAGTCGGACAAGGAAATTTTCTTTGGAGGAGTATATGGGGGTGAATGCAGGAAACTGTTAGCTGGCACTGAAACACAGATCGCAGAGCTCTCAAGCAGCCAAGAAGAAGCCGACGACAGAATCATGTTCCATATTAATGATGGTGTTGTGAAACACGGGGTTCAATCAGTCTTGGTTGACTCACCTGACACAGATGTCTTTGTCAACCTCATTTTCACTTCAACAAAACCTGGCAACTACAAAAGCCGTATGTGAAGCTTGGTAACCGGAAAACAAGGAAAACTGTACCAGTCCACCTGTTGGTTGATCAACTGGACAACGGTTTGGTGTCGTGTCTCCCAGCCATTCATGCTCTCAGCGATTGCGACAGTACCAACAAGGTGGGTCCAAAGCTGTCTGGCCTGAAAGCATCCATGGATCTCTCCCTACTGGAAGGGTTTGGTGTAGAAGAACTGTCACCACAGATAACAAGCAATGCTGAAAAGTTCCTTGTGTCTGGATTAATTAAAGAAGACCGATTGTTCCACTTTCGATGAATATCGATGGGAGCAGTACCACAACTCCAAGAAAGAACTGGACTTCAACCAGCTTGTGTGCTGTTCATCAACGCTACGAGAACACATAAGGCGAGCATATCTGCAGTGTAAGATGTGGTTGCAGGCCCCAACTCCTGCAGTCACCAAACCAGATCCACTCCAGTATGGGTATGAATCAACGGATGTTGGCATAACACCAGTGATACTGCCAGTATCGTGCAGGCCCGATGACCTGCCCCCTCCATGCAAATGCCCAACATCATGTATTGATGACGTTAACCAAAACGTGCACTTGCAGAGAAAGGAACATAAAATGTGTGAAGTTTTGTGGCTGTAGTAAAGGCAAAAAGTGTAGAAATCCAAATAATTAAATTCCAAAAATCGGAACTCGGAAATCGGAATATGCAAAAGGTACAACAGGTAATATGTATGCAAAAGGTACAACAGGTTATATGATAAAGTGTCATACATATGTTGTGGCCTTGGTGGTATTATACAATTGTAGTGCGTAACATGCTGAAATCGGTTTTTGGCAATTATCTTTAAAAACATTGACTTTTGGATATGAAAATGTATTACTAACCCCCCCTAATGTGGCCATTGCGCACATTTTGAGTGGTCGGGCAACCTCCTAGGTCCAACGGTTCTGTAGATACAGTCACGGTGGATGGTAGTACTTCGCTCAAAAAGGGCGTGGCCCAAAAAAAAGGGGCGTGGCCATTTCAGCTATTTCGCCGTCAGTGGGAAATGTGTTACCAACCAAATATTGTTCCTGGAACTTCAATTAGTGGATTCTTGTAGAGTTTAGTTCTGGACATATATTTGCACACAACACCACCATGAGCTACTCTAGTAGAAAGCAAAACGAGAGGCGAGGGAGATACCCTGAATGGTGAGGGTAATGGTGCATCCAAAGTTACTGATATTGTAATGCTAGAATTGTTAACATTAAGGTTTATTTGGCTAAAACTAAGCTTCAAAGTAATCGTTCAGACCCATTTTTCTGTGCATCGATATGTTGAATGTTCATTCAAAACACCTTGAAGATGCAAGCCCAATGCAAAGCATGACCGACTTGGAGACACGCCCAACGCTCTTGATATTTTCCTAACTACTTACCCTTCTGCTTACTCCGTGAAACTATTAGCTCCGTTGGGTTCTTCCGATCACAATCTTATTTATGTAACCTGTCCTAGCTCCGAAGCCGCCTCGGGACCCACCAAAATAGAGGTGCTTCTGGTATTTCAACACAGCTAAGTGGGAACACCTAAGGCAGTACTACTCTGATTTTCCATGGAATGATTACTGCTTCCATGTCAGAGACCCATCTCTTTGTGCAGAGCGCATAACTGAGGTCATTGTCTCTGGCATGGACACGTACATTCCACACACTTTTTCTAATCCTAAAGCCCGTCAACCTTGGTTTAACTCTGCTTTTTCTCATGCTGTCCAAGATAGAGAGGCGGCTCACAGACGGTAACTATCCATCTTCTGAAACTCATGCCCTGTATATTTCTGCCTGTAACCATGCCACATATCTACTTCAACATACCCAAAACTCCTTCATTCATAGAAAATGTCAAAATCTTTCTGAATCGAATTCATCTCGTGACTTCTGGTAGCTAATAACATCTCTAACAATTATTATTATTCATCTTTCCCTCCTATGCTTCACTCAGATGACTCCACAACTGTCTCATTTATTTCTAGATAAAAGCTGATACCTGATTTATCAGGTAAAGCTGAACTCTTCGCTCAAACCCTTGCTGAAAATTCCACTATAGTTGATGAAGGGCTTGCTCCATATTCTCCTCCACCCTCTGACTATATATTATGCCTCTTATTAAGATCATTCGTAATTATGTTTTCTTTGTCCTTTCTGGCCTAGATCCTGGGAAGGCTTACGATCCTGACGGAGTCCCTCCTATTGTTCTCAAAAACTGTGCTTATGTGCTTGCACCCTGCCTGGTCAAACTTTTCTGTCTTTGTCTATCTACTTCCACCTTTCCTTCTTGCTGGTAGCTTGCTCACATCCAACTTGTTCCTAAGAAGGGTGCCATTTCTATTCCTTCAAACTACCGTCCCATAGGTTTGACTTCCTGCCTTTCTAAAGCTTTTGAATCTATACTTAATAAGAATATTCTTAACCATCTCTCTGCTCACAATCTTCTATCTGATCGTCAGTACGGTTTCCGTAAAGGGCAATCAACTGGCGATCTTCTAGCTTTCCTAACTGAATCTTGGTCATCCTCCTTTACGGGTTACGGTGAAACTTTTGCTGTTGCCCTTGACATATCAAAAGTTTTTGATAGAGTCTGGCACAAACTTTAAATTTTCAAACTACACTCATTCGGTATATATCTTTCTCTCTATACCTTCATCATAAGTTTATTTTCAAACCGTTCTATTTCAGCTACTATAGACGGACATTGATTGTTTTTCTCCTAAGTTTATCAATAGTGGTGTTCTTCAGGGTTCTGTCCTAACACCCACTCTATTTATATTATTCATTAATGATCTACTAAGTCTAACTCAAAGCCCTATCCACTCCTAAGGTGATTATTCTACCGTGGATTTTTCAACGTCATTTATTAGACGTCCAACTCGACAGGAACTAAGTGATTCACGGAGAGATGCCACCGAGCGCCTAACTTCTGATCTTTCTATAATTTCTGATTGGGGCAAAGCAAACCTTGTTTTGCTCGATGCCTCAAAAAACCAATTTTTTCAGCTATCTTTTCGACAAAACCAACCAGATAACTATCCCCTCTTCTTCAATGACACTCAACTATCTCTTTCTTCTACATTGAACATTCTTGGACTGCCCTTTACAAGAAATCTGAACTGGAAATCTCACATCTCATATCTTGCTAAAACAGCTTCTAAGAAGTTAGGTGTCCTGTCGCGTCATTTTTTTCTCCCTCCCAGCTGCTTGCTCTGTACAGGGGCCTTATCCGCCAATGTATGGAGTATGTCTCATATGTTTGGGCGAGATCCACACATACAGCTCTCCTAAACAGGGTTGAGTCAAACGATTTTCGTCTCATCAACTCCCCTCCTCTAACTGACTGTTTGCAATTAAATTAAATTTCAATTCAATTAAATATAAATCACCGCCGCAATGTTGCTTCTCTTGCTATCTTCTACTGTTATTGTCATGCTCACTGCTTTTCTGAACTTCCTAAGGGCATGCCTTCCCCCCTTCTGTGTCCTCGCTGCACAAGACTTTATACTCATTCTCATCCCTATTCTATCCATTTTCCTAATGCAAGATCTCAATGCATCAGTATCTTTACTCTTTCATCACTTTCACTGGTAAACTCTGGAACTCTCTTCTTGTCTCTATATTTCCACCTCCCTACGACTTAAATCTTTTCAAGACAAGACACCTCCCGAACTAAACTGGCCCACCCCCTTTTTCTTTATTTTCTTACTGTCTTCTTTATAGTAGAAGAGTAGCTTAGCTTAGCTCAAACATATACAGGAGTTGTGCATTTTGTGATAAAAGCATGAATTTTTGGGGAAAATTTAACCCAAAGGGTTTTAAAAAAAAAAAAGGATAGTAGGCAATAAAACTTTAAATATGGCGTCCAGGTACCCCTTTTTCAAAATTACCCCCAGCAGCAACTTTTCTTTAAGAGTAAAGGTAAAATTGATATGGGGACATAATTAGTTGATTATTTTACCATACATAGTTTTTGGTAATGTGTTTGAATAATACACCAATTCAGTCATGAAACTTCATGATGGCCGCCATGTTTTGTATGACGTAGAATGGTGATATGGTGTCTAGTGTCAAATTATATATCTTCTTGATCAGAATTTGAATTTAGGAATGTAAGATTTTCTCAGAGCTTCCTTCAATCTTACAAGACCAATTAAGAAATGACAATAGCTTGGCCAAAACTAAGGTCTATACGGGAAAGTCTTTTCACCTTCACAGCGAAATTATTGCCTTCCCCGAAACAGAGGGTTGTCATGAAAGGCGCTGTTTTGTACTTGCACTCCCAAACACTCCCCTTCTTACTTTTGCAGGAGAAATTTATAGCGGACGGCCTGATTGGTAGGCATGTCCAGAAGGGTTCATAGTACAAAGCAGCAAGCTTCAAACCTGAGGAATTCACTGTTTGTGTTTGAAATAGTTGCAAAGCCCGGTGCGCAGAACATTCGAATGCTGGGGTGTGTGGGCTCTCCTGGTGCAGAAATGGGCTGCTTTTTAGGAAGGAGTCAGCTGTCCTTGGGAGAGAATGTCAGCTTGCCTGCTGCTTCCCCAAAAAATTTCCTTTAAACCAGTTCCCCTGTTCATGGGGGCCATCTCAATATGAGCCCCCAACTAACTACCAGTTTTTTTTTCACCACATTTCTCTGGCCAATTAAAATGGATTTGTTTAACCCGGGGATACAATGGTTGGTCAAAAGTGAACAGGATTGGCCAGAATTCAAGTGTTTCACGGCTTTACTTATGACATCAAGTGAATGCTTGATCTGAATCAATGATTATGATCATTTCATGATTATGATCAAAGTGCTCACAGTGTGAGATTTTCGAAACAGTGGAAGAAAACATGGAAAATGTACACGAGTTTTTAGTGGCTGTTTTGGGTAAAATGAAAAACGCCCCAAAAAAATTTAATGAATCATCTGCAGGGTTTTTTTTTTCAATGATCTCCCCCGCATTATCCCCAACACTGGTATGCTTGGTTCTTGGTATGCTGGGTGTAGCCATTTTAATGAGTGATTCTACCCCCTTTTTTGGGGGGCCCGTGTGACCTTGATATTGTAGCAAAAAGGGGCCCTCAGTGTATTCCCGGAAAACGGTAAATGCTTTCGAACAACCTCCCCCAGGCCCCCCGAGTACAAGAAGGCTTTGGTCAGCCCCTTCACCAGCAAACGAGGGATGCTGGATCAGAGAGATTGCCGTGCCATGGAAAGAATCCCTAGCTGTTGTTGGACTGGGATTATGATCAATATTGTCAACAGCAGCAGTGGTAAACACGTGAATGCGCAACTGTGGGGGCCAAACCACTTGCTCTCTTTGAGACTGTTGGCAAACGTTGTTCCCCATCTGAATTGAGAGCTGAAGAATACGATCATAGGATATGCTCAAGCCCAAATATGACATTCTATCTACAAGTTCCTTTTTACGTGTGTGGGCATGCAGCGTCAGTCCTATGTATAAAGGGACTGGTGTCTCCTGTGTAGTACTGTGTCTGACAAAATATGTTTTGTCTGTTGCCCGGTTGTGCTTGACACTGTTGAATTTTAGCAACCTAGCAATCGCAATTGCTGCGGGAGATGTTCCTTCTTTCATGTGATTTTTGATGCTGGGTCCCTCGAGGACAATGTTCACAATGGTAAGCAACAATTGTGACACAGAATCCTTTTGGCATCTTTCGGGGAAACCATTAAATGGTTTGGCCTCAACAAATATATGACGGCGGACAATCTGTGCAGCAGGTGCAATATGCATAGTATCTGTGTTATTGTCAAGCTCATAGGCTTTGGCATGAGCAGTACCGAAGTCGCTTTCAAAAGCCATCAGGACGTCTCTTACCTTGGTGTATATTCGCATATCATGGAACTTGGCAAGAAGCCTCTCTTTCAGCAGTGTAGAGTGAACTCTGTTATCAACCTCTACTCATAGCTGTTCCATTCGTGACTTGTAGAGCTGGGCAAGTTCAGCTAGCTTGAATAAAGGTGCTGTCCCATCATGTTGTCTGGTCTCTTCTATGTAAAGCACCAGCTCAGCAAACACGACGCCACGATTTTTTTTTTTTTACGTTGCAGCCTATAGCGCCTGTAGGCGTAGGAGAGTCGTGATGACGGTCGCTCTCGCCCGTTGGTGGCGCAGGCTGGATTTTTTTTATATAGTGACAACTGTGGTCTTAGGTGATTATCCCGTTTTCTGAGATGTTCGGATCTTCAGTCAGGCTCATGCTGCCACCTGGTGTTTCCTCCGTCGTACTCGCAGTCGGAGAACAGGTATAGCTGCATTCGGGTTTATTCAGCCAAACGATGATGGATTTGACAGTTGCTCCTTGGCAGGACTTAAACTCGAGATCTTCTGCTCCCTTACCAGGCTCTTGTCGACCGCATTAAGGTCGAAGGTCGAAAGAGTTGCCCTCGGCAGGATTTGAACTCGGGACATTGAGCTCACCACTGCAAGACGCTAACCACTCGGCCACCGCCTCCCCAAGGTTAGCCTTTCTGGCATGATTATAGAGACCTACAAGGCATCTGGTGTGATACTTGGCTGCAAGGGCCACTATGTTCCAAGCACTAAGTCGCCCCAGTAGTTATGTGTCATGAAGTAGAGTTGCAGCAGTGCGCACCCGTTTGTCCAATTGAAATATTGCAGCATCATGAAGGCCACCATTGCCAGCAGGCTGTCGGCAGAAAAAGCAGGTGTTCTGTCTTATTTCAGGAGTTCTACTCGATGATTGGGACCTTCTGAGTATTCTGTCTGTGGATCAGGACTTTCACTGCGTGCTCGCTTTTTTCCTCTTTTCAGCATGGTTTCATTGTACTTCAGTCTGCATGTACGATGGTATTGAGTTTTGTTCGCAACCATGGCTGCTTCAATACCTTGGCTCTCATCCAGTCTTTCAATTGGAAATGTTGAAGGGAGGTGGCCAAGATCATTGAATTGGATTAAATGCTCTGCAAGTGAACTGTATACAATCGCCTTGTCTGCTCGCTTGAACTGCAAAAGACATGTCAATGCCTGTGCCTTGTGTTCTTGGCATATAATACAGAGCTTCCAGTCAGTCTTGGGTACGAGAAGTTGATGGTCCTTGACTATCAAGATTCACAAGTTTGAATGTCTTGGATATTTTCTCAGACAAGGAAACAATTTCTTGCAGTATAGGCCGAGGGTCTATCCTTTTACCACCTTTTACCGCAAGGAAACACATTCATGCATGGGATACAACTAGGATCGGATGTGAAAATTGTCCTACACTTAGCCCGATCGTTCGTCCAGTGCCATTTAATTCCTGTTCGATATGTACACATTCGAGTAACTCTCGGCTCGGCTCTCCCGCGCTGGCACATCCTGTCAATTCAGGAGCGGCTATCTAACTACTAATAAATATAACTAGATGTGAGGCTAATATTATATGTTATTTAGGAAACTGAACTGCACTACCACTAAACCACAATCAGCACATTAAATTAATTAATGCAGCTGACTACAGAAAGCATGGTATTATAAAACAGAGTTTGTTTAGCTGACACTGAACCCCATGCTGAGTTTCACAGCAGCGGTGTCACCAGTGCCCTGGCTGTGCTTCGACAGCCACTCTATTACATTTCCATTCATACAATAGTTATTTTCATTTGGAAGACATGGGGTTTATGAGTTTATTGGATCAAAATTGTAATTCCAAGAAAATATAAACTAGCTACATTTTATTGGAATTACAATTTTGATGCCGGCCATAGCCGCCATCTTGAATGAAATGTTGGTCATATTGCATTGTGAGGTAGCTTCTGACCAAATCCAAAGTTCCAAATTTGAATTCTGCATCATAAAAAAGGAATGATTTGACACCGAGATCACCCATATCAGACAGTCATACTAGTTATCGCTGACATCTGGGAAAATGCCATCTTGAGTTTTTAGTGACTTGCATGTACTATCCAAAATGCAATTACCAAGAACTAGTATGTATGGTAAATAAATTAAACTAATTATGTCCTCAATATTATATTATTTCCATCACTCATAAGAATACAGTAGGTGACGGCCATTTTGAAAAAGGCTGCCATTGGCGCAATATTGAAAATGAATTATGCCTACATATCCAATTGTTTGGGGAATGCCTTTCGCTATAAGTGTACCAAATGTCATGCTATATTACAAAATGCACAATTATTTTGTTAATATGTCCCACTATAAGGACTGGCAACTAAGCGGTCTTTTTGTTACCTCTTTTTTTGTGGCCTTGGCCACTGGGCCAGTCCTTTGTGATGTTAAAATACAATATACAAATCTGTGTTGTTACAAGAATGGTGATGGTGCAGCTGTGTGGTGAGGGGGATGGTGATGGTGCAGCTGTGTGGATGGCATGGTGAGGAGAATGGTAATGGTACAGCTGTGGTGACGGGATGGTGATGGTGGAGCTGTGTGGTGAGGGGATGGTGGTGGAGTACCTATGTGGTGACGGGATGGTGAGGGAAATGGTGATGGTAGAGGTGTGTGGTGATGGGATGGTGAGGGGGATGGTGATGGTGCAGCTGTGTGGTGAGGGGGATGGTGATGGTGCAGCTGTGTGGTGAGGGGGATGGTGATGATGCAGTTGTGTGGTGAGGGGGATGGTGATGATGCAGTTATGTGGTGATGGGGGATGGTGATGATGCAGTAGTGTGGTGAGGGGGATGGTGATGATGCAGCTGTGTGGTGAGGAAGATGGTGATGTTGCAGTTGTGTGGTGAGGGGGATGGTGATGATGCAGTTGTGTGGTGAGGGGGATGGTGATGACGCAGTTGGGTGGTGAGGGGGATGGTGATGACGCAGCTGTGTGGTGAGGGGGATGGTGATGATGCAGCTGTGTGGTGAGGAAGATGGTGATATTGCAGTTGTGTGGTGAGGGGGATGGTGATGATGCAGTTGTGTGGTGAGGGGGATGATGATGATGCAGCTGGGTGGTGAGAGGAAAGTGTTGTGGTATGTATCACGAGGGTCAGGAAGAAAAGGCCCTTCAGCTCTCTTTCCCCCTGCAGCTGTGATGGACTGAGGGGATCACGGAGGAGAGGAGGCTGAGATGGTATGGAAGGGAAGACAAAGTGATGAGAGGGGAAGGGAAGGGTAATAGAGAGAGAAGGGGAGGAATAGCATGTTGGTAGATACTGTCCGTCACCTCCAGCCTTCCCACCCCCTTCCCATCAGTTCTTCACCACCTCTTCCTCGCACCTTCTCTACGTCTCTTGTGTTTGTGGCTGCCGCCCTACCTGCCACATATGAGTTTTCATATATCAATTTTGGGTAAAACTGCAGGTATTGTTTTGCCACAGGAAACGGGACGATTCTTCCTTCTCTCTCTCCCTTTCTTCTTGTATATCTGTTTCCCTCCCTAGCTCCTTCACTTCTTTTCACCTCCAAACCGTCAACTCAATGCTTGCCGATAAACGAAAAGAAAGAAAAGAGTAATCATATCGATAATAATGATATAAAATAAATAATTGATTTAATATATACTATATATATTATATATATATATATATATATATATATATATATATATATATATATATATATATATATATATTATAATATATTATATATATATATACTCATAAAACGAAAAGATACATATTGTTTTCCTGTATGCCTGTGTATGTATGTATGTATGTGTTGTATATGTTGTGTGTGTGTGTGGTGTGTGTGTGTGTGTGTGTGTGTATGTGTGTGCGTGTGTGTGTGTGTGTGTGTGTGTGTGTGTGTGGTGTGTGTGTGTGTGTGTGTGTGTGTGGGTTGTTGTGTGTGTGTGTGTGACGGCAGCAGTACCAAGCAGCATAGAAGGGAACTAGAGTGGCGTGAGAGCAGCAGCCGGGTTCCATCTATACTCGCCCGTGTGTATGACTTTATCAACCCATGCGAGGCAGTCTTTTTCGGGAGGGAGGGAGGGAGGACTGGTAAACCCAATGTGGCAAGCCCGG
>JACEEZ010023504.1:92500-152737 GCA_016584305.1 Chionoecetes opilio | reverse complement strand
AGGGGGGGGGTGGGTGGGGGGGGTTTTGGGGGGGTTTTTGGGGGGGGGGTTTTTTGGGGGGATTGAGGGGTTTTTGGGGGGGGTTTTTTTGGGGGGGGGGTTTCCCCAGGGGTTTTGGGGGGGGGGGGGGGGGCGGGGGGGGGGGGGTTCCGGGGGGGGGGTTTGGGGCCCCCCCCCAAAAAGGGACCTTTCCTACTCTTTTACAAATTGGGGGAAATTTTTTGCCCCCCAAAGGTTTTAAAAGGTTTTTTTTGGGTGAATAAAAAAACCCCAAAATTTACATTTCATCAAATAAACCCAAAAAATTTTTAAAAAATTTGCAAAACAAAAATTAAAAAATTTTGGGCTAACCAGAAAGTAACAAAATTCGGGCATTTTAAAAATTCTTTTGGGAAAAACCCCGACTCCAATTTTAAAATTTGGGGAATCCCGAAGAGTACCTCCCTTATTTAACTTTACCTACTTTTAATTAAAAAGTACCCGCGGCCATATAATGTTGAATTGGAGAAAAAGGAAAAGGGAAAAATTTTTTGGGAGGATTTTGAAAAAATTTTTTTATCCCACTTTTCCATTTTTTTAAAAAAAACCCCCCCAAAAAGATTATTTTTTTTTAAAAGGGTTAAAAATTCGTGCAAGGTTTTGTATTTTTTAAAAAATTTAAATGGGGGATTAAAATGTAAAATTTTTTCCGGATAAAATACCCATATTTTTAAAAAGGTTTTAAATTTTTTTTTGGGAGAAAAAAATTTTGGGGTTTGGGAAAAAAATTTGAAAATTAAAAAGGGGTTTTTTTTTGGTTTTTTGGGAAAAATTTTATTAAAACCCGCCCCCTTGCCCCACAAAAAATTTTCGCTCCCAAAAGCTCTTTCTTGATGTTGCCGAGAGAAAAGGGTAATTTCTTTTCCTTTACAGAGGCCAAGGGAATATCGTAAAGGTTGACATTATTGAAAGGCACAGCAAAGAGTAGTAGGTGATTTTGTATTACACATTTGAATCTAATTGTTTTTAGCTCTTAGAATGGCCTAGCATTGTTTTTTTAACTTATAGAGAAAATTTTTAAAAAGGGCGCTATGAAAAAATGTTATTTGAATATCATTTGCTCACAGCCATTTCCCATGTGCGCAGGATGTTTTAATGCTTATGGGCCTGTACGTATGTAGGCTAGGTACCTACATTTCGTTTCACGTTATTCTTTTCCCAAACCAGATGAATGCGGTTTTGATTCTCCTCCGTGACTCCCCCGTTTAACATCCTGGGCGGGTGTGTGGGGGCGGGGTGTGAGGGGCGTGGGTGGGGGGGTGTGGGTTGGGGATGTAGATGGGGGGTTTTTGGGTGGGTGGGGGGGGTGGTGGGGGGAAAAGGGTGGGGGTGGGTGTGTGGGGCGGATGTGTGAGGGCGGTGGTGGGTGGGGGTGTGGTGGGCGGATTTTGATGGGCTGGGTGGGTGGGTGTTGGTGGGGGGATGGGTGATGGGGGGGTGTGGTGGGGGGTGTGGGGGGCGGTGTGTGGTGGGTGGGTGTGTGGTGGGGGGGATGGGTGATGGGCGTGTGGGGGGTGTGTGTGGGTGGGGGGGTGGTGGGGGGATGGGTAGGGCGTGTGGTGGTGGGCGGGTGGGTGCCCTGGTGGTGGTGGGTGTTTGGTGGCCCCTGGGTTAACACAGAGACCCCTTTCCCACGCGTGTTGGAGGTAAATCAGACGATAAATGTTCGTTTCGTGCCCTGCGATGGTTTCAAAAGGCTTTTTTTTTGTGTGAATAACTTTTCCAAAATTTTTAATTTTTTATTTCAAAAGTAATATCACCATGAATATATTTAAGTATTTGGGCTATCTAAGCAAAAAACACCATTTTTTGGGGTTTAAGGCCCGCAAGGGGAAACGAAAATTGGGGCACATTGAAAAAATTTGAGGGTTGGGAAAATTTTTTCCCAGACTCGCTGGAGAATTTTAATATTGGCTTTTACCGGGTTAAGAGTCCCACTTACCCTTATACTCCTTACCCACATTTAATTTAAAAACAGTATCCTTTGCATGTCGTGCGTGTAATGAATGTTGAATTGGAAAGAGAATTAAAGGAAAAAAGAAACTTTTCGGGGGGGGGATTTTTATAAGATTTTCTCATGCCCCGCATTGATTGGCCCCGGGTCTTGAAAACCCCCACCCACCCCCACCCGCTGTATAATTTTTTAGGAAAAAAAGAAATATCGCTGCGGTGTATCTGCTTTATTTTCTATGCACGCAAAAGATAAAAATTTAAAGGGGGGGATTAAAAAGTAAAAAATTTTTCTTCCAAGGGCATGGACAAAAACGCGGCGGTATTTACCAGGTCCTATACATTGTTTTTTGAAACTTCCGTTTTTTTTGGCCCCCCTTTTTTACCTTGCAATACCCATTAAAGGGGAAAATTATTTTAGGAATTTTGGTGGCCTTTTTAAAATAAAAAATTAAATAAAAGGGCTTGGCATGAAAAATAGGAGGGAAAAATTCCAAGCCTTTTGAGGGCCGAAGTAGGTCCGTCCTTCTACTTTAAACAAAATGTTATGGGAAAGGGGCCCCCGTGTCCTGCAATGACCCAAAAATGCTCTTTTCCTGTTGGCAAAAGGGGTTTTATCACCATTGCCTAAAAAAATAGAAGGGTTTGGGAAGGATTTCATGATCATTTTCCACTTAAAATTGTATTGTAGTCTTTGGGTTTGTCATTTTGTTTTAAAAATTTAGATTTTAAGCAATTTCTTTCATCAATTTTTTCCTTTATAACACCCTGTTTATTCTCTCAAATTCAAGTGGTCCCGGGTTTGGGGGGGGGAATTTAAATTAAAATTAATGAAAAAAAAGGGGAAAAAATTGCCAGACACAGAGGTCTTTATGGAAATATCAGTGGGCAAACCCAGAAAATTAAAAGGGGGGGGGGGGCCCAATTATTTTGGGACGGCTTTAAAGGAATGAAAACCCTTTTTTTGGGGGCCCCTTACAGAGCTAGTGCACTAAGCATAGGATGGGAAAAGATCGCCCCCCCAGGGAAAAACCCCTGGGTATACGGGAAACCCAAATCCCCACTTTCGGGTTAGGTAACCAGGCTACACTCAGATCTGAAAAAAAAAAGAAACACAGTTGGAAAAGCCTTTTTTCCAAAAATTTGCTGAGGCCGGTGGTCCCCCAAACCCGGGCCCCCGGAGTTCATAACCACCCAATAATCACCCGGGGGGAGGGGGGCTAAAAAACTTGGGGGGGAAAAGGAAGGGGGGGGAGGCCAAAAAGGCCGGGCAAAAGCTCTGTAAAGGGCCCCAAAAAATAGGTTTTTCATACTTCAAAGCCGTCATTTTGGGGGTCCCTTAGAGTAGGCACTAAGCTCGGCCACTTGGAGACGGGGCAAAAAAGCCCCGACCCCCCCCCCGGGGGAGGAAAAAGAGAAAACTGCACAAGAACAAAACGATCCACTAGTATACCACCTAAATAAAGCGGAGACGTCAATGGGGGCCCCGGGCCACCACCCCAGCCTCTCCGGAGGGGGGAAATTTTCCCAGGGAAACCCAAGGGGAAAAGCCACGGGGAAAGGGGGACAGGTAAGAGCCCCAAAAAGCACGGGGGCCGTACCCCAAATGTCCCCCTTCCCTTTTCCCCTCTTAAAGGGAAAGGGGGTTTGCGGGGGGAAGGCCAGAGACGCAGCAACCCCCCGGGGACCGTCATGGGCGCGGGGGGGGTGACCCGGGATCCCCGACTCGAGGGGACGCCGGAGCCGGGGGCCCAACCCCCCTGGGGGGTTGAGGGAAAAACGCCCAGGGGGAACCAGGATCGGGAACGGGAAAAGGCAGGCCCACACGCCCGGGTGGGAAAAGCTCCAGGTAACCCCGGACCCCGCAAAACCCCGGGCACAAGGGGTGTGGGGCCCGTCCCCCAGCAGCCCCGCCGGAAGGGACGCCCCCGGTTGGAAGACGGTTTTCCTCCCGGGCTCGTTCTTCCCCCGGCACCTTGGGGGGAAGGGGGAAAGAGGAGACAGCGGACCCCGTCCCGCGAGATAGGTCTTTCCACGGGGGGGGAAAAAGGGGGCGCCCCCGGGGCCCCTTTTTTCCATTTTTAGAAGCCCCAAACCCGCGAAAACCCAAAGGGGCCCCCAGGAAAAGGCCTTCTGAAGGAGGGGGAGGTCCCCCCAGCGTCTGCCCCAAAAATTTGGCCCCCTTTGCGGGAAAGGGGGAAAAAGAACCTTCCCAGGGACCGGGAAGGGACCAGGCCCGGGGGGGAGGGGGGTTTTTGGTGGAAAAAAAACCCTTCTTCAACAGGGTCACAGAAACGCCGGTCCAGGGACCAAACCCCCCCGTATTTTGAGGGGGTCACCCGGGGGGCCCGCCGGGTTTGAGTGGAGAGGGGAATGGGAGGACCTCCCAGGGTTTGGGGGGCCCAGGAAGGAGAGGAAAAATCCAGGAGCCCGATTCAGAAAACCGTCGGGAGGCCCTTGAGTTAAGGGGAAAGATTGAAAAGGCCTTCCATGAGACTGAACGGGTCTCTAGAGGAGGGCGAAGTGCCCCCAAAAACTTTGTCCTCCGCTCCCGGGGGCCGGGGAACCGCCCGGACGGAGAGAGGTAGGAAAAAACTCCAGGCGTTGTAGCCCCAAGGGGGAAAGAAGCCGGGCCCGGGACCCCCCTCCAACAAAGCGGGGGCCCCCCAGAGGAAACCGGGGGGGGGGGAAACCCCCCCAGGCCCCCAGTTTGGGGGAAACCACGGTTTTGCGCCGGGCCGGGAGAGGAGCCACCTGGTAAACCTTTGGGCCCCTGAGGAACCCCTTTTGGGCCCAACCTTCGGGGGAGGAAAAATGGTGCAGGGGGGAAAAAAGGGGGGAAACGGGGTAAACATGGCGCCCCCTTTTCCAGTCTTCCGTGAGGGCGTGGGCCCCCCGAAAAGCTGCCCGGTCCCCCCTCGTAAAAAAGGCCGTAGTTGGGGCGGAGGGGGCGGGACGCGAAGGGGGCCCAAAACCTCCGGAGGGCCCCACCCCCCGACAGAGAGCCCCCAAAACGCTGGGGCCCAAAAAGGCTCCCACTCCCCCGGACGAGCCCCGGAAGGGAGCCCGGGGGCTTTCGGCCCACCATTCTCCACCCCCGGCGGGAAAACCTGGCAGACAGATGAAGGTGGAAAGGGGCCGCCAGGCCAAAAAGATCTCCTCCGAAAGGGACAAAAGAAGGGGGGATTTGGATGCCCCTTGGCGGGCGAGCCCCGGGGGGGTGGCCCGGGGACCATTTTGGGTCCATCTGAAGAAAGGAGCCGTCCCTTCTGGGATCGGGTTCGATGGGGGAAGAGAAAAGGAACCAGAGCTCCGGGACTTGTGGGGACTCTGCGCTCCACCCCGGACCACCCGCCGAAAACCCCTGCCGGCCGTCGGGGGGTTTGGTAGCCCCCCCCGGGAACGTCCGAGCATCCGCCCATCCCAAGGGACCGTGGGGGGCGGGGGGAAACCCAACCCGGCCCCACGCGGAAAAAGGAGAAAACCGCCCTCCCCCCAAACCCCCCGGGCCCAAGTAGGTGAGGGCCAGGGGAGGGAGGGGCCCGGAGCAAGTGGGGGGGTCCCCCGGGAAAACCCCGGCTGTTTTACCCCCCCCGGGGAAAAAGGGGGAACGGGGGACGAAGGGGGGGCCCCCTGGGGGGAGGGACCCTTTTGGGCAAAAGGGTTGAGCAAACCCGGGGGAAGGGGCTCCCAAGGGCCTCCGGCCCAAAAAAGGGAGTTGATAAAAGTTTTTGGGCCCCCTTTTTCCCCCGAGATGCGGCCCGGGCAGCCCCGGAAGGGGGGAAAGCCCCCATTCCCGGGCCCACCCAATTTAATGGGGGGGGAGGGGGGAAAGGGAAAGGATTTTTCCCTTTTTGGGGACTGGGAAACCCCCCATCTCCCCCGCCACCGCCAAAGCTCGGTCCAGCATGCAAACCCCCGGTTTCCTCCGAGACGGGGCGGACCCCAAGCCAATCGTCCAAAACATAGGCAATTAAACCCCTGCAGGCACCTTTCGCTAGCCACCCCCTTTGGTGAGCGCGAAAAAAAAACCCTCGGAGCGTGGAGGGGCCCAAAAAGGGGGTTAGTCGGGGAACGGCCACGTGTCCGATCCCCCCGGAAGGCCGGAAAGCCCCGGGAAAACCGAGGATAAAATGGGGAATCCCGTGGGCCCTTGAGTTTCGGGGGGACCCCCATCCAGCCCCCTTGCCTCAGCCAAAGGCGGCCCGGGGGGCCCAAAGGTAGATACAAAACGGTGGTTGCGCAAAAAAATCCATTTAGGGGCGGAGGTCCAAGATAAGCCGCCCCTTTTCGAAGAGCCCTTTTTGGGGACGATAAAAAGGGGGGAAAAAAAGGGCCCCTTTCCCCGGGCCCCTTCTCCACTCCCCCAGGAGGGAGTCCCATTTTCCAAACCACGTGGGCGGCGAGCATGTGGGGGCCCGGGGGTCCAAAAAGGGGAAGTGGGCCGAAGGGGGGGTAGGGCAATCCGGGGCCCAAAAAAGGGACCTTTTCGGACCCCCTGGCGGAAAACCCTCTTTTGGGGCCAGGTGCCCAAAAAACCCCGGGACAGGAGGCCCTGGGGGGGAAGGCCCCCAGAAGAAAAAGCGCCCCCTTGGGGGGAAAAGGTTTTGGGGGGACATTTAGGGGCCCCCCCGGGGGAAAGGCCCCCCGGGGCCCCCAAAACCCCCCAAACCCGGGAAAGGGCCCCCCCCCGACGGGGGACGACGAGGTTTCCGGGGGGCCACCCCACAGGGGGGTTTGAGACCCCCTGGACTGCCCCTCCCGAGGGAAAAGAGCCCCGACGAACACTGCTGGACCCCCTCCCCGGGAAAACCCCCCCGGGCCCAGACGGTCTGGGGGCCGGAGTAGGGAAACCCGAGTGACGGGGGGGGGATTTGGGCGAGGGGCACTGCGCAAGGAAAGGGGTGGGCAAAAGGGCCTTCCCCAATCGAAGGGACTTTAAACCGGGGGGAAACTGCTGTGAGTCCAAGCTCCGGCAGGCCCCCAAAGGCCCCGCGCCGAAGAGAAAAACCGGGGCAGTGGGCGGCCCACTGGCAAGGAAGGGGGGCCCCTCGGGAGGAGGGAGGCGCCGAAACCCCTCACAGGGGGGGGTCGGGGCCCAAAGCCCCCCCAGGGGCATCCGACCGGGAGGCCGGGGGGGGAGAGGGAAGTGTGGGTCCACGGCGAGGGGGAAAAGAAACCCGTCCGCCAGCCGACTGGAAGGCCCCAAAAAGAAGAGGTCAACAGGGGAAGGGGTGTTGCCGCCCTGAAAGTCCCGGCGAAAAAACTTTCCCCCTTTACCGGTTGCCCCCGCCAAAGGGAGGTTTCCCTTTGGGAGAAAAACCGGGGGCAACCCCGGGGGAAAAAAGCCATCCACACGTGGAAAAGGGCCCCCAAGGGCCCGGGCGGAGAAAAACCCCCCGGGTCGGGGGCCCCGGGGCGGAGGGAAAGGGCCCCGGTCCCCCCTTTGGGGGACCCCCCTCTTTCCCCAAAAATTTGGAGGGTCCAGGGGCCCGGGCCTTTATCCCGGGGAACCGTTTCGGCCCCGAGAGAAAGCCCCCCTGGCTCCTGGCTTTCCCCCAGCACGGGGGGGCCATTTCCCCGACCAAAAATAGGGGTCAGCCAGTAAAGGGGCCAAAAATCCAAAGGCCCCCGGCCCCAAAAAAACCGCAGGCCCGCTTCCCAGGGAGCGGGCCAAAGGGAGAGAAAAAGGGAAACCCGGGGGGGGGTTTAGAGGTAGGGGCTCTGTCCCCCAAATCCACCCGGGAGCCCACGCAACCTCCCAAATCCGAAAACCCGGGCCCCCAACCCAGCCCTTTCCCCAGGGCGACCCCATGGAACAAAGGGCCCCCCGTCAACCGTTTTCACAAGCAATCGACGGGGCATCCCGGGGCCCAGGGGAAAAAGGACGGGGGGGGGAAGAAGGAGGGAGTCCCAAGGCCCTTTCCCCCGCCAAACGGGGGGCGAGGGGAAGTTTCACCTAGAAGGAAATTCAGAAGAAAAGGCGGGGGGAAGGGCCCCCGGGGACAGGAATCCGGGGGGGGCGGAAATCCCCGAAAAAACCCTCGTCTCTTTTGGGGACGGGTAGGGGGGCATCCTTTTTCCCCGTTGGAGCCCCACCAGGTAAATTTATCCTCGATAAAAAGAATCCGAAGGAGGGGACCCCCGGTTTAGAGGGAAGAGGGGGGGGGGATGGTGGGACCTGCGACGCCCCCGGGGTCGGAGAACCCCGGGGGCCCAGAAGTTAAGGGACCTCCCCTTTTTTGCCTGAAGGAGTTTACTGAAGTACCAAGGGCCCACAACCCCCGGGGGCCCAGGGGGGGTGAGGGTGGGGGGGAAAGGGCCCCGGAGGGCGGGCCCGACCAGCCCTTAAAGGGGCCACAGACCCACCCGGGAAAATCCCCGACCCCGGGGGTCGTGGGCCTGGTTGGGGGGGGGCTAAAAGGGGGACCGCCCGGGTCTTGCCCACCCCCTCAGGAAAGATCGACGCCCGAGCTCATGGAAAACAGAGGCAGGGGGGTTTGGGAGGGGCGAGGAAAAGGGGAGATGGACGGGCCCTTGGGGAGGCCCAGCCCCGGGAACCCCGAGAAACCCGGTTTCCCCCCAGGACAGCCGGGGAAATGGCTGCGGGTTTTTGGGGGGAATTTTTTAAAAACCCTTTGACCACCCCCCCTCCTTGAGGTCAAAATAGGGGCCCCGCCGGTTTTTAAAACAGGGCACACCCCCTCCCGGGGGATGAGCCGCAGCCCTCCACAGCATACCGGGCAATCGGCGGGGGACCCAAAGAGGTCCGGGCAGAAGGCAAGGGGGGTGCGGGAAAAGAGCGTGGGCCCGGGACTAAAAGGGGCCCCCAGAGCCCTGGCCTCACCCAAATTTATCAGCGGAAAAAAAAGGGTAAAAAAAGTGAGAGGGAAAAGGGAATAGACGCAAACACGAAACGCCCCCAAAACCCCCCTGCATCGCCCCACGCCCCCTTTCCCCGACCCCCAGGAAAAAGGGGTGGGCGGGGCCGGGGGGAAAGGGGGGGGGGGGTCGACCCTGGCAGCCAGGGGGCCCCCGCTCAACCCCCTACCCGGCCCCTGGGAGGGGTCCCCGGGGGGGGGGGCGGGGGGGGGGTTTGGGCCCCCAGCAAAAAAGCGGGCGTAACCACCCCCAAACTCAGCGCACAAGTGGAAAGGGCCCGGGGGGAATTTTCCAAAACACCGTACCGGCCCCTGGGGGGGCGTGGCGGGTGAACGACGTAACCATTCCCCCCGATTCAGCCACAGGGGCCGACCAGGAACCACCAAACCCCCGCACCAGCCCTTGGGAGGGTCCAGGCGGGGGGGGGTGGGGTGGCTGGTTTAAAGAACCCCCAAAGTAAAAAATCCCCCCAAACTCAGTCACATGTGGCAGACCAGGGAAACCAACCCAAAAACCCCCCACCAGCCCTTGGGGGGGGTCCGGGGGGGGGTGGGGGGGGGTGGCTGGGGGAATGACGAAACCCCAAAAGGGGTCAGGCCAGGGGCCCCGGCAGGGAAATAAGGGCCCCGGGGGAAAGGGTGAAAAACCGGGCCCCGGGGCGTTTGCGTAACACCACAGGGCACAGACAACCCGCCGAATAAAAATATTTAAGACACAAACTGGGCCCCAAAACCAAGGATGAAGAATAAAAAAATTACACTATTTCCCGGGGAACCCCACAGAAGGATTTCGAAGCATGAATGGGTTTTTAAAAAATTCCCCCAAAACCCCCCCAGTAAACACGGGAAAAAAAAAAGCCCGGTGATCACCCTATGGCCCGAAAAAGAGACAAAAGTGTTAAGGAGAAATAGGAGGTGTTTTACCGATAAAGGGAAAAAAGGGGGAAAGATAGCTCCCACCCCCGGGTGGCGGACCCCGGGGCCTCAGCAAGGGGGGGCCCCGGCGTTGCCAGACGTGGGGGTTTTTTTTTTCTTTCAGATTGATTGTAGCCCGGTTTTCCTTTAAAAAAAATGTGGGTTTTTTTGCCCGTATAACCCCGGGTTTGCCCCCGGGTGGGGAAATTTTTCCATCCCCATAGTTATTTCACACTCCCAAGGGGGGCCTAAAAAAAAGGGATATATAAAATATTATATATATATATAATATTATATATATATTATTTTAAAATATATCAAAAATGTATAATATATATATATTTTAAAATATTTTATTAATTTTATATATATATATAATTTTGGTAATAAAAAATTTAAATTTTTTCTTTTCCAAAGGGGGGGGCCCTGGGGCCCCCTGCCCCCCCCCTTCCCCCCCCGGTACGCCAAATGGGCACTATCAATCAATCAATCATTGGGGGGGGACGCCCCGGGGGGGGCGTGCCTCGCCCACCCCACGGGGCCACCCGGGGGGGGCCCCCGGGGCGAGTTCCCCGCAGGCTCCCTTTCCCCTACCAAGCAGCTCTCGACAAGGAAAAAAATTAAAAATTTCCCCAAGCCACGAGGCCCTTTTGGGTTGGCCCCCCTTGGGGCCTTTCCCCCAGCCGGGGGTTGTCTCTTTTCAGAAAAACCCGATGGGGGGGATCGGTTTCAGGGTTTGCGTTCCACATGCCCCTATAGCCCAAGTTGGCGCTGAAGGGGCTATGCAGGTTTAAAAGAACCCCGAAATTTAGTCGACGGTTTTCAAACGCTGATTTTTACCCCGTAATAAACCCCCGAGATACCCCAGAAATTTTGCGAAAACTTATTACCAAAGGCATTGATTCGTCTCTTCAAGTCACCCATTTAGTGTCCAAAGTCTCAAAAACCATAGAGTAAGGGCAGGGGGTCACAAGCGGCTTTAAGATCCCGGGTCTTTGTCCCCTGCCCCAGGTACCGGGCAATGCCAAATACCCCGGCCCGAGCGAGTCCATTAAACCCCCGTGGGCTATCCAATCCGCCGTAAGACTTTTTTGGGAAATTTTACCCCCCTCATTATTTTGGGTTTTCGTACCAAAAGGATGTAAAACTTTCCAAGGGTCTCAAGTCCTCGCCACACGCAAAGAAACAGGGCTGTACTGCTTTATCTAGGAAAGTCTCCCAAAACCTGGACCTTTGGGCTTGACCCGGAGACTTTAAGTCCCCAAAAGGGTTTGCCCCTCGTTTCAGCGCCCCTTTTTTTTGAGAGCCATCACCAGGACCTCCAAGGGGGCCCGCAAAGATTAATGGGATTTATCGGCAAAAAAAAAGTCAGGATCTTTTTGGGGGGTTTCCGAGGGGTGCTCCACAATCACTTGACTACAACCTTGTCTAATACCCAGTCCATAAAAAGGTTGAAAAAATGATGGGGGGGGAAGGACGGGAAACCCCTTTCCCCACTCCTGTAATTTAAAAAGGGGAAAGGGAAACTGGGGTTTTCACCTGCCCACCCACAGCATCTCAGTCCCCGAAAAACAAAACCAGTTATCAAAAAAAAAAGTCCTTGAGGAAACCCTCGAAGCGCAGAAAGATCCCCGGGGTTTTACTCACGATGAAATGAGTCAAAAACCTTCTTGGATCAAAAAAAGGCTGCAAGCATTTCCCCCGCGAAAAATAAAGTCGGCGTTCCCCCCAAGGGGGCACGAAGCGCCCCAGGGTACGGTCCCTTGGTTTAATTTACCCGGCGTTAACCCAGACGCGAGGCTTATGCTTACCAGATGACCCGCGAATTTTTGGGGCAGCAAAAGGGTGGGCAAGCACCTAGGGCAAGCACTGGGGGGACTTTTGACAAAAGGGATAATAAAAAGGAGGGTTAAAAGAGAAAGAGGTAACATGAGGGTGGTGGGGGGGGGAGCTGTGTTTTTTTCGTTCTCAATTTCATGAAAATGGGTCGCAAAACTGTGGGAAGATGTGCAGTCAATACATTGCGGTAGTAAAATAAATTCATAAAAAGAAAAAAATGCTACCATTGATATATAATTGCAATGCGAGTGTGTGAATATGGATGTATGAGGGTCAAGTATATTGAGTACTATCTTCTTTTAGTGTTTACGTTATGAACTACTATTATAATATTATTCAAAGTTCAGATGAACCTTATCTCTCACCTTTATTGGTGAGACCCCCTACTCTAACACACCTTGAATGTAGAAAAGCCTGGTGCTATAAACAAAAATGGGGCACTGCATATTTGAGTTTGCAAATGTCAGTGAATTTACAAAACAATGTAGAAAGGATAATTATCTACATATGGATGACATTTTCAGAATATAATTTAGTGGGTAAACGCCAATCCGTTCATTGTGGTAGGAGTGATGGTGTTACCTAGCCATGAGCAGGTGAATCAAACACAGCATACTTTCACAAACAATACAATTGTACTAAATCACAATTCATTACATAAAAATCTATATGTAACATATGCATAAAAAGATCTGAAAAAGCTGAAACAAAACAAGATAATAACCAGCATTAGAGAGGGCAGTATATATTTCATAACTTTATATTCATGAAAATCTATTGCATACAATATCAAGTGAAAAAAATTGTTCTTTGCAACACTGGTTATTGTCCTTTGGAAATTAGATTCCCAGGAAACAATCCTGAATGAGTCAAAAATATGATGGCATCTGGCAAAATAAATGTAAATCTTTTCATATTTTTTTTCTCATTTGGGACAATAACAACATGAATTGCAAGAACCAGAAATATTTGAAATTAAACAGCATTCCAAACTGAGGCAAACATTATAATGCCTAAGTCTGGCAACACAGTCACTGCACTAACAACTTTTTCAAAACTTAATAAGTTTCCATTGGTATTAAACATGGAGCTGCAACCTTCAAGACTCACACGGGCATACCAAGTACTAAATAAGATCCTGCGCCAGAGTCTCATAGCCGGTGGTCACTCTTGGGCGGTCTGGTGGTCAGGATGTCCACGTGGCCCGGTCCATGCAGCTCAATGAAGGCCTCCAGGTGGCGAGGAACCTGACCTTTGTACGAGATGCCATTCTTCTTGATCACTTTGGCTGATAAACACTTGAGACTGAGCTTCTTCTGAGTTCTCAATATAATTTCAGCGACACCTGAAATAGAACAATTGTGGAGGAACTATGAATATAACTTATAAGGCATACACCTTTAGAATTAAGCATAATTTTCATGCCTGATCCATGCTTAAAATTTCTTCCATGGAATTATGAAGGATTGAGGTACTGTACTGAAATAGATACTGAAATATTTGCCTGCTATCATCCACACTTCAGAAGAAGAAAAAAACCTTTCTTTTAAATAATCAATCAATCAATCATTGGGGGCATACGCCGGGGGGCGCGTCGCCTCGCCCACCCTACGACGCCACTCCCGGGGTTCACCACGCGCGAGTTCCCATGCAGGCTCCTTTCCCATACCAAGCAGCTCTCGACAAGAAGCATCAACTTGCCCCAGCCACGAGCCTTGTGGGCGCCCCCTTGGCCTCCTCTACGCCGGATTGTCTCTTACAGATACAACCCGATGGGAAGGATCGGTTTCAGGGTAGCGTGCCACATGCCCATATAGCCGAAGTTGGCGCTGACGGACTATGCAGGTAATAGGCCTCGATTCAGTCTCACGGTGCAATCGCTGATTTGACACGTAATCATCCCAGCGATACCCCATGATTCTGCGAAGACACTTATTACCAAAGGCATTGATTAGTTTCTTCAAGTCACTATTTAGTGTCCATGTCTCACAACCATAGAGTAAGACAGGGATCACAAGCGACTTAAAGATCCGGATCTTTGTCCTCCTGCACAGGTACCGACAACGCCAAATACTCCCGCTGAGCGAGTCCATAACACCGTGGGCTATGCCAATCCGCCGTAAGGCTTCTTGACGTGACCCGCCGTCATTATGGACTGCGCTACCAAGGTATGTAAAACTTTCCAAGATCTCAATGTTCTCGCCACACGCATGAACAGACTGTACTGCTTCATCTAGTAAGTCTCCAAACACCTGGACCTTGGTCTTGAGCCAGGAGACCTCAAGTCCCAAAGGCTTTGCCTCCTCGTGCAGCGCCTCGAGAGCCATCACTAGGACCTCCAGCGACTCAGCAAAGATTACTGCATCATCGGCAAAAACAAGATCAGTGATCTTGATGTTGCCGACGGATGCTCCACAATCACTTTGATCTACAACCTTGTCCAATACCCAGTCCATACAAGCGTTGAAAAGTGATGGGGCAAGGACGCACCCTTGCCTCACTCCTGTATTCACAGGAAAGAAGCTGGATACACCTGCCCCACACTTCACAGCACTCTCAGTTCCAGAATACAGACCAGTTATCAAACCAATAGGCCTTGCAGGAATCCCTCGGTCGCAGAAGATCCCAGAGTGATTCACGATGTACTGAGTCAAACGCCTTCTTGAGATCAACATAGGCTGCAAGCATCCCCTGTCGAAACTCACGTCGGTGTTCCACCAGGACACCAAGCGCTAGGATACAGTCCGTTGTTGATTTACCAGGCGTGAACCCAGACTGCTGAGGTCTCTGATGCTTCACCAGATGACTGCGAATTTGTGTCAGCAATAGATGGGCAAGCATCTTGCCTGGTACGCTGAGCAGTGTAATACCGCGGTAATTGTTGCAGTCCTGACGGTCCCCTTTCCCTTTCCAGATAGGGACGACCAGCCCCCTTTTCCAGTCAGGAGGAATGGTACCTGATTGCCACACGGCAGTCAGGACAGCATGCAACCCGCGGATCATGGCCTCACCCCCAGCTTTGAGGAGCTCCGCACTGATATTACAAACACCAGCTGCCTTTCCACCCTTCAACTTTGCTACAGCCTCTCTGACTTCGTCAAGAGAGGGTGCGGTTTCGTCAATGGGAGGATCGGCATCCACTGCCCGTAACCCAGTGGTGTGAAGCTGCTCAGTTGGAGGGTCCACCGTGGTGGACCCGGTTTTAAATAATGGTGACTACAAAATCCAACACACATATTAAGACTACTTTAGGGGATAGACTAATGGAGTTGCCAGATGATTCATGAAACAGATGTTCTCTCTCAAATCAAGATGCAATTTGTAAGAACATATATTCTTCTGTCATACACAAAGCCTTCTCTCAAACACATGGAGTGAGAGGTAAACCAGTAGTCATCGTGACCAGTGGGTGCTAGTGGGATAGCAGGCTACGTCCCCCATGGACCCCTACTGCTCACTGTGATTGCCTTTCACCTAAAGCTCCCAACATACAAAGGCCCAAGCCATTCAGTCAGGGTGCCACATCTTTGACAACATTATGGGGTGACACTCAACACAGAGCAGCTTGCTCACAAACTCTGAAAATAATTTGCAATTTGCACATCCTGAACAAACCCTTCCATCGGTAATATCACCATTGGACACTTTATGAAAACAGATAAATCATTGTAAAATTGATAATCTTATCAACAATTGATAAATGTAAATACCTAAATTATACTTGATGGATTCAGCATTCAAACAAAGAAATGTTCACCATTTACTGCAGACACAGAGCTGAAGTTGGTAAGAAAATCGTTTATCAACTGTGTTACACATAAATTGGATTTTAGAGGTGAAAAATTGGTACCTGAATCTTGGCGTCTGTGAGTGTGTGTCCCCACTTTTGAAATCGTTCCTACGCCTATGAAGGGAAGACATCAACAATAAAAGAATGATCTGCAATATACAATGAATAAGAATATGATTTTCTATACCTGTAGTTGCTGAGTCAAAGGGAGTTGCTCCTAACTGGTTGACAGTGTCCATGTGAGCACCGTTTTCAATGAGCGCCATGATGATGTTGTGGAGAGTGAGGAAGTCACTGAAAGAAATAACAATAGGATCATCAGCATCATCATTATCATTATCATAGCTGCAAAAGACCCACTTTTAGGGACTTACAACAGGGAGCATGATGCTGTCAGCCTGCCACCTATTCTGGCTCTAGTGCAAACAGCCAGTATCCCTGGACAGTCAATTAGTGTGTGGCTCTACCACAAGGAGGCCAGACCTGCTATACTGTATAGTGTGGCTAGATGGAGATAGACATAGACAGAAAAGTTTGACCAAGCATGGTGCAAGTAGTTTTTTTGAAGACATTAGGAGCTCCATCACTACCGTAAGCCATTCTAGAAGCATGGCCTCATGGGCATAAAAGACAAGAATCTTAATATAAAACAATAAAAAAATATTATTCACAGGTTTTCACCAGCCCCCTCATTACCTGACAGCCTTTTGATAGGGGACGATAAGGTGCAGCGGGGTGTTCCTGAAGTGGTCCATGCAGTTGGAGTCTGCTCCACAGGCTATCAGAAGCTTCGTTGTTGTGGCACAAGGGAATCTGTCAAGACACAAACATTCATCATTAAAGGCATACATTGTTTTACGGTAGACTGATCGATGATAAAACCTAGAGAATGTTTTATAGGTTTTAAAAGTTTTCCTACTAAGATAAAAAATAGCCCATCCACTCCTGAATGCATCTCTTATTTGCTTGTGGTGTGTTCCTTGCCAGTCTCTTGCATGGGGGCATTCCTTATGAGACAGCCCGGTATTATTGTATTCATTTGCATAGGGGCCAACAGGCATTGAAGTGGCCGAAAAGATCCCCAGCTGGGCCACCCACCCACTGGGCCTGAGTCACCCAGTGCTACACTGCTAACAGGGAGGCCAGTAGCCATTCATGGGTGTGGTGCATCACAGAAATGTATGACGGTTACAGAAGAATGTGGATCAATAACATAAACATATAGGGAGTTAAATAAATAAAAAATAGGGGGTGCACATTATCTCATTAAAGTATTGTTTTGGAGTGTAAAGTTATGTTTTAGATATATCAACGGTGGTTTAAGAGGTCTAAGAGCAAGTCCCCATTACACCCATATCATAATAGGATAAATATACAATTAATTTATATAAATTTGGATTTCTTGGGAGTGACAAGCCACCAAGGTACCACTTAAAACCATCTATGTGTTTCAAATGTTAATACACTATAAAGTTGAGAGCATAATGACACTTTACCTTTAATTATAAATTATTATCAACTAACCTGCAAATGTGGTTCGTATGAAAATCATCAACAGGAGTTTCAGGGTTGACGGCCAAGTGCAGGAGAGTCTGGCCGGTGCGCGTCCTTGCGTCCACCTGGACCAGACTGAGGACAAAGCACAGGTATTAATACTCCTGCTCTCTTGTTCTTGCTTCATAGAAAATACAACTTTCCTGGGGGAGGGTTTCTATCCTCCCATCCTAATCCACTTTAATAAGTGTATGTGTGTGAGATCTAAACTTGGAAAGTTTTACATACAAATTTGGAAGCCATATATGTGTGTGTGTGTATTCATCTAATTGAATTTTACAGGGCCTGAGCTACACTTGTATGGCCCGTCTCCATATCTACATTTTATCATTCATCCTTAGTGCTTAGTGTTGGCCGAAACCACCACCCCAGGAGGTGGGTCACTAACCCATGGCTAACACCCGGTAACCATTCATTGCTGGGTGGACAGGGGCTTGAGTTTTAAAGAGATTGCCCATCTTTCTCCGCTCCGCTCGGGGATCGAACCCGGGACTTCTCGGTTGAGAACCGAGTGTGCTACCACTGCACTACGGAGTACCGTGTATTCATCTAGTTGTTTACAGGGCCTGAGCTATGCTCGTATGGCCCCGTCTCCATATCAACATTTTTTATCATTCATCCTTAGTGCTTAGTGATGGCCGAAGCCACCACCCTGGGAGGCGGGTCACAAAACCTCGGCTAACACCCGGTACCCATTCACTGCTGGGTGGACAGGGGCTAGGGTTTTAAGAAGACCACCCGTCTGTCTTCGCTCCGCCCGGGGATCGAACCCGGGACTTCTTGGTTGTGACCCAAGCGTGCTAACCGCTACACTACAGAGTACCCACCAGTACCCAGTACTAAGTGTGTGTGTGTGTGTGTGTGACTCATGCATATACAGGGAGGTCCCGAAGATACGAGCAGTTAGGTTCCACCTGGCATACTCGTCAAAGCGAAATCTGGTATAACGAAACACATAACTAATGGTAAAATATAGGTTTGGTTCCAGGACCATCAATTAAAAAAACAAAAAACAAAAAAAACCCATGTTTTTCAAGCTAAAATAAACTATAGCAAACACACAGCGTCTATATTACCCACACTGTACTACCTATTCTGTAGAAAAAGCATTCTGAAAGAGAAAATAGCACACAAAATAACATAACTACACATTAATTAAACATAAAACATGCATAACAATAAAAAAAGACGTTGTAATGTAGGGGACGCCGCGTGATACAAGAGAGGGTAGTGTAGCGGTCCCAAGGTTGGAGCCCCACACCTTCTAATTACCCCTAAAGGTTAGGCTGAGCCATATCCTTAATTACCCTTCAGGTCAAGCCTTGCTAGGGGTGACCTGACTGCGGTCCCAAGGTTGGAGCCGCACACCTGGCTAATTACCCCTAAATGTCAGGCCGCGCCATATGCTTAATTACCCTTCAGGTCACGGCTTGCTAGGGGTGACCTCACTGGGGTCAACCAAATCCCCCTTTGTCCAGCCTGGGAGTGGTAGGGCTCGCATTTTGAACTTGATAATTTTACTCACCCCAGTTTGAATGTCGTATCATTGGATTTTCGATCTCGTATATTGAAAATAGACCCTAATTTACACATCTCGTATCATCGGATTCTCGTATACCGAATGCTCGTATAACGGGACCTCCCTGTACCTGACTGCAAACATGTAGAATAGCAAAGGATGTAGTTTTTATCATTGAGTTATTTCATTTAGAATCCTTCAGGTGCTTACCAATACACTGTATGATGAATTTGAGATTCTTTTTCTACATCTTGCTGCTGGTGCTGAGGGGACTGCCGGACCGTGTCTCCTCTCTCCTGCCCCCTCATGCCGAAGCCCACCACTCTCATGCCTCTGTTCAGCGCCCCAATGCCATTGTTCATGCCAGGGTCATAATTGATTATACTGACGCCTGGTAGAGAAGAGGATGAGCGACCTTTGGCCACACACACGGCTATCATGATCAGGTACAGCGCAGTGATCATGTTGCTCTCCATCTCCTCCTGAAACATAAGACCATAAGAACATAAGGAAGCTACAAGAGGCCGCGAGACCTACACGTGGTAGTTCCTGTTACTTAACACTACCTACATCCACTTTTCATCCCATCTATGAAATTATCTAGCCTCCTAACATCCTAACTAATGACTAATAAACATGACACATTTAATACCTCAATCTTTCTTATAGTTCATCATTTTCAACTTTATCTACCTATCTATGGCTCTGACACCTCGTTCCCTCCCACAACATGCCTCTAGGTGGTGGCCAGGACAATAGAGCCCCCACCCTCCACCTTATCCAAATACTCTTCCCTCGCTAGTTCAAGTTCCCCTCATTCCCCTCTTATCTCTTTCACTCATACATTTCTTTACCCTATCCTTTCACCTTCCAGCTGGTCTTCCTCACCCACTAAGACCCTTAATTTCACTCACATTAACTTACTTCACAAAATCTCCTTTCATTCTTTCAATGTGTCCAAACCATTTCAACGTACTTTTCTTCACTCATTCCACCACTCCACACTTCATTCCATCTGCACCACACACTCCCATGCTGTATCTTTCATTGCTCACACCGTCCCATTCTGCTCCCTCCACATGCCCCTCTTAACCCCTTCACGCCCAGATCTTTCCTTTGCTATATGAAATTGTCTGTTATTAGCCATAAAACTACGAAAAAGTAACTCAAAAAAACAAATTAGCAAATGGACAAGGATATTAAACAGGTCATATCTATATAATATTGCTTATGTTCATTAAAATAGTCTAATAGGGGCAAAATTGCAATGGAAATTACGTTCTGGGCCTCAAGGGGTTAAGTAAGGAATGGAATAAAGGGCTTCTGCATCATTCCGTGTTTTCTCACCACCATTCCCACGCCTGCATGTGGGGTGGCTGGAATGCAATGATGAGACCCTCCCTTGCATGACAAACCTGAAACCACGACTGAACCTCTACCGCACATGGGATGAAATTTGCTGAAAATACTATGGAGTTCACTTAACATGACTGAGCAGCCTACCTCTTAAGGATTTTTGCCAACGCCATAGTTCAGAATAATGATCGATAGGGATTGGTGGTACAGGTTGAAGTTCCCAAACTCGGCAACCTCGGGACCAGCGCCGAGCCGAGTAATGGAATTTTCCGACTTTTAGAACGTAGATATATTAAGGGGAAAAAATGGTTTGGGAGCCATAATACCAATAACAGACCTGTAGAAGTACACAAAATAACAGTGTACACAACTCTACAGTCACAACACCACTGAACAATAACAACAAACAAAT
Organism: Chionoecetes opilio; assembly: GCA_016584305.1. Taxonomy (NCBI): domain Eukaryota; kingdom Metazoa; phylum Arthropoda; class Malacostraca; order Decapoda; family Majidae; genus Chionoecetes; species Chionoecetes opilio. Next base: position 132,482 of record JACEEZ010023504.1, on the reverse strand, counting down.
CGGCGGGAGAAACCAAGCGGCCTAGTGTGGCACCTAGCGGCCGAACCGGCAACTACGCGCCGGGTTTTGGGTGTTCTGCCGTGTTTTGGAAAATCCGGAACCATAGTCGAGTTTTGGGTGTTGCCGAGTCTTGGGATGCCGAGTTTGGGACCTTCAACCTGTAGTTTTGATATTTAGGTGTGGATAATAATGATGATGGTGATAATTAAGTGTTATCTACAGCCCTTGAAAGTCACAATGGAGAGATGCGGGCCACCTTTCTCCTTACTGTTACATTTTTAGCTTACCTTGATATTCTCTACATCATCCTTGGGTCCAGGGGAGATAATTTTTTCCTTATTCCTTTTGAGCTCTATAACAGTAGCACCTAATACTTCATGGACAGCGTCAAACTCCAACTGAACTCCAACATGTAACATCTGAGAAAATACCTGGAAATGGAACTGAAATCAGCGACAGAATGTAAATGATAAGTTTAAGAAAATAGAAACACTCAGTGCATTATTTGTTGCATTGCACAAAGGCCCATGAATTACACGTGGTACAATGCAACACAGTGAAATTCTATGTAATCATCACTCACATTAAGGACGTCACTCCGCTTTAGAGGCGCAAAAAAAAAAAAGTGAACATTTGCGAAAACTTGTGAAAAATTAGCCTCATGTGTTGGCATTACCGTCCCAAAAGATTGCTGTCATTCGACCATTTTTTCTATTTTTAATCAATATTATAAGTACTATAGGTAGGCTGGCAGGGATTGGTTTACATATGACGTAATAGCGCGTGGGCAGCTCATTTATACTATTGTTTCCCTTTTTTGCCTTGGTTTTGCGATATTATTTTTACCTCAGAAAAAAACCTTTGAAAACATAATAAAATATAATAAAACAAAAAAAGTAAATAAAAAAACATAATAAAACTTTGATGGCCGTTTCTGGAGTTTCATTTTTGCCTAAAATAATGTCCTTCAAACTCTTACTACTCTGGCAATTCTTTTCCGATTTGCATCAGTTTTTGTTTATTTGAAAGCTGACACTTTTTTCTAAGTTTTGGACTGGTCAAAGGTCTGGAAAGTTGAATATCTGATTTTATATTGAAGTTTATGTGGGTGAAAAAAAAAAACTATGTTGAAAATCGAGCAAAGCATAACCAATGAACATCAGAAACAATCTACATCAGAAAAAAAGTCCGAGTTTGGCACTATGCCCAATATTTTTCATAAAGAAATAACCCAGGCGGAACTCCTAATAGCTAGTGACTAGTAGCGATATGAATAATTGACTAAAATCGAACACAAATTCAACATAATTATTTTTAATTTATGTATTTATTGATATAATTTAATGAAACTTTATCTGTATAATTACTACCATGTGCACAACTTTCAGTAAAAAAATGAGCACCCTAGCTCAATTAGGTAAAAAAGTTGTATCGTAAGCGGAGTGACGTTTAACCCGAGAACTGCGGGAGCAAAGATTTTTTTAGTGCCGCCAGTGCGGGGATGTGGGTATGTGGGTAAAACAGTGACCATTACAAAATTGGATGAAAATCACATCAACTTAAAGGTAGTAAAAATCCGCATCCGGCAATATATCTATTTTTAACCCAAACGTTTGGGGTTGTGGTGTGGTTGTGGTCGGAAGTTGAAATATCTGGCGCGAATGGCACCAAACCGCTAGCGAGAGCCTACTGAAGTGACGTCAGGGATGCCACTCCTTGGGATTTTTCCCAAGATTTTGAGGGGATTATTCAAGTATTTCTCCAGTAGTTTATCTCAAGGTAAGCATAGGTACCGTTGTACCGTACCTTGAGATATACTACTGGAGAAATACTTGAATAATCCCTCCAAAAGTCCCAAGATAGACAAAAAATATCCCACTGCAGGACCTAAGTCCCAAGATCTTGGGGAAATAACTCAAGGAGTGGTATTCCAGCGTAGAGCGTAGTTAGGCAGATTATGGTGTGTAGTATCGAGGGCTGATATCAAGGCGTATATGTGACACAATTTGTAGACTTCTATGAATGTTGGCGTGGTTTTTCTATGGTTTTTAAAATTGAGCTTCCGGAAGGCATGCCGTAGTCGCTCAGCAGAGCCTTCCGGAAGGCTTGCCGCAGCCCACGGGTTAAGAGTCGAGCACACTCTGAGGACAAATTCGTTCATTCTTTTTACCCTTTGCATATACTCACCCATGCCAACAATTTTATCAATCAAATTCCAAGTTTTAAGTAAAATTTCAATTTTTTTTATTCATCACTTACACTTACCTGTGCAAACCTGAGCAGGTCCTTCATGACACACACTTTGTTCAGCTGCTTCAGTCTGAGGGCGTGAACCCACAGCTGCAAGCACCGGTCAAACCTAGCATTGTCAGCAAACACTGCTCCCCGGAATATCACAGGATGAGGAACCTGCAACACAAAGCATAATGGTAGTGGCATAATCATAATCACAGGTGAAAGCAGCATAGGATAAAGTATTAAATGTTTTTCAATAACTTTCCTTAGTGTGTATGTAAGCTTTCATCAATAAGGCGATTTTCAACTTTATGAAAACCTTTTCAACATATGAAAATATCAAAACATTTCTCATCTCATCTCAATATTTGAGCATTTCTTACTCACATTTTCTACAATCTTTAATAATTTTAATTTTCCACCAAATACTGTACATCATCCAGCCCTGGATATATGCATAAACCTTTTTTAAAACTCAGCTTTCCTGTGAAAAAAAATTACTTTCCAAGCACTCACATAATTGTAATAAAATTACATACAGGGAGGTCCCGTTATACGAGCATTCAATATACGAGAATCCGATGATACGAGATGTGTAAATTAGGGTCTATTTTCAATATACGAGATCGAAAATCCAATGCTACGACATTCAAACTGGGGTGAGTAAAATTACCAAGTTATTTACTAAAGTAAATTACAAGTTATTTACTGAAATTATAAAGTCATTTACTGACTATATGATTTTACCTAAGGTTGTACGATAATCAATCTGAAAATATGATAATTCTGGTGGCTCGGTACGACAATGTGGGTTAAAATAGTGAATATTTGTTATGGGGCGGCCCCGCGGCAAGAATTTCTCCGTCACTCACTGCCCCGCCAGCAGTCACCTTATCATAACATCTTTAAATCACCCTTATTTATGGTGACACACGGTGCTACATTGATTTAGATAATGACACGTGTATATAACATATCACCACAATCACTAAGTTGTATAATAACGAGTAATAAGACGTTTAAGCCTGCCCAAACCTACCGTGGCGGAGGAGGGAGGCGCCCGCCGCCTCTCAAAAGTTTTGAGTCAAAACCCGCCGTCATCCGCCTCACCTGTGCCTTCCTGAAGAAGAAAGTCAGCTCCTATGCCTGTGATAGCACAATAGGATATCACCAGTGATCATAGGATTCCTCAGAGGGTCCTCGCTCCCCTACTAAATAATTACCAAGGAGATCTCCGCTGGCGGGGAATTGCGGGCGACGGCCGATTTCCGTCGCCCACACAACACCCTGTTATCAGCTGTAGCTACCTGAGCCTTCCTGAAGAAGTCAGGTCAGCTCCCACGCATGTGATAGCACCATAGCATTTCACCAGGGATCATAGGATTCCTCAAGGGGTTCTCGCACCCCTACTAAATATTACAAAAGACATCTATCTCGCTTGGTGTTGATATCCACCTCACGGGCTTCATGCTGCTGCTGCCGAAGGCCGCGCTGCCAGACGTGGATGAGACCCTTGCTTGTATTTCATCTCTTTACTCATATATATGACTAATATCCATCCAAATGCAATCATATGTCTACATTCACCTAGAGAAATTAGATTTCATAGCATACCAAGCAATAATAAGCGAGCCTGGAGACTCCCTACCTCTGCTAATACCAGTTTCGAGCAGTCGTTGGCCAGTGTGCACGTTTACGACCAAACCTACGACTTTGCCGCGCTGTGGGTTCCTGTTACGACCGACGTCGGACTTCCTACCAAAAAAAAATGATAATGTGCTTCGTGGCTTACCCCACCAGCTGGACGATGTACAATGATTCAGATGCACAGAGACGAGTTTGTGGGCAGTGGAAGAGGTCTGCGCACCCCTCCCTTGTCCCTTACCTACCGTACCCTCTCGAGTCTAGTGTATCACGCGGCGTCCCGAAGAGTACATACAACGTCTTTGTTGCTTGTATGTATTGTGCCTTGTGAGTCAATTTTAGTGATTTGCTGGTTTACTTAATGTGCTTATTGTGACTTATTTGTGCTCTGTCCTACTGTGCTGTCACACTCTTAATTCACTGTGTTTTGTGTGGTGGTGTGGTGGTGCGGTGGTGCGGTATAAAGAGCCGTATATTTGAGAGTTTGAGAGTTGTTGTGTCTGCTATAGTTTATTTTAGCTTGAAAAACATGTCTTTTTTTTCTTTTCTTTTTTTAAATTGATGGAGTCTTGGAACCAAACCTATATTTTACCATTAGTTATGTGTTTCGTTATACCAGATTTCGCTCTACGAGTACGCCAGGTGGAACCTAACTGCTCGTATCTTCGGGACCTCCCTGTACTTGATTTGTACAAAATTTACCTTCCACGCAAGTTACAATAATCTTTGAGTGATTCCCGGTAGCGTTAAACCACAGTTATGGGAAACAAACTGGGTTGTACTCTACCGTAATATTCACTGCCTGAACCTGCTACTAGCGACTGTTCCTTCTCCATGGAAAACAATCAGCTTTCACATGTGGTACAATATTTAACCTTCATTATATCTCAATTTAATCAACTGGGTAGATTATGGACATCTCCCGTGACCAAGACCCAAGTACAGGCTCACATTCTCCGGCAGATCCATCAAAACCACATACAGTATATCAACGGACCTACATCATTGGTTGTCTAAAAATGACAAAATGCATCCAACCTACTCGGCATAATGGTCAATCATAGCTCTCATGGTCAATCATAGCATAGATTCTACTCTCTATCCCCTCCCTTCATGACCCTTACTACAAAGAAAACAAATCCCCTCCCTCCATTACCCTTACTACAAAGGAAAAAAAGTCCCCTCCCTCCATTACCCTTACTACAAAGAAAAAAATCCCCTCCCTCCATGACCCTTACTACAAAGAAAAAAATCCCCTCCCTCCATGACCCTTACTACAAAGAAAACAAATCCCCTCCCTTCATGACCCTTACTACAAAGAAAAACAAATCCCCTCCCTTCATGACCCTTACTACAAAGAAAAACAAATCCCCTCCCTTCATGACCCTTACTACAAAGAAACAAATCCCCTCCCTTCATGACCCTTACTACAAAGAAAAACAAATCCCCTCCCTTCATTACCCTTACTACAAAGAAAAAAATCCCCTCCCTTCTTTACCCTTACTACAAAGAAAAACAAATCCCCTCCCTTCATTACCCTTACTACAAAGAAAACAAATCCCCTCCCTTCATTACCCTTACTACAAAGAAAACAAATCCCCTCCCTTCATTACCCTTACTACAAAGAAAACAAATCCCCTCCCTTCATGACCCTTACTACAAAGAAAACAAATCCCCTCCCTTCATTACCCTTACTACAAAGAAAACAAATCCCCTCCCTTCATTACCCTTACTACAAAGAAAACAAATCCCCTCCCTTCATGACCCTTACTACAAGAAAACAAATCCCCTCCCTTCATGACCCTTACTACAAAGAAAACAAATCCCCTCCCTTCATGACCCTTACTACAAAGAAAACAAATCCCCTCCCTTCATTACCCTTACTACAAAGAAAACAAATCCCCTCCCTTCATTACCCTTACTACAAAGAAAACAAATCCCCTCCCTTCATTACCCTTACTACAAAGAAAAAGTTAATGGCTACTCTCGTGCTAACAAGAGAGATAAGATACTCAAATCCTATAAAAAAAAATGTACAGTGAGGCTATTGACATTACAAATTGCCGTGATGTCAGACTGAACTCAAGCAGTGAGTGGGGTTCAAACACAGAGATGCTTTAAGAGAACCCACGCTACAAACACTGAGCCACTCTAATGAACCCTTACAAAGGAGGTAAGGGGTAGCAACGCACCTCTGGGTTAGCCCGTCAGGGTGGCAAGGTTGGTAGAGAAGTGAGCTCGCAATGTGCAGCGTCCCTGTGCATTCGGTCAGCGGTTCGAGTCCGCCTAGTTCGTGCTGACGTGGCGGCGCTTTGTATAGTCAACAACCTTGTAGTTGGTACTTGCAAAGTGTCTAGATAGGATGAAAATCTTATCTTACCTCTGGGTTATGTGGGCCAAGTATTCGTTCCCTGATGGCCAGGCTTTCCATGTGCAGTCCCCCTGAGTTTTGTCTGATAGCTTCCAACTCCTCCACTGTTTTACACTCCATGTGAGACTCATACGCTGCCACAGGGTTATTTGGCGGTTTATCTGCAACAAATGGGAAAGTCAGAAAGAGGAGTACAGGTTGAAGTTCCCAAACTCGGCATCCCAAGACTCGGCAACACCCAAAACTCGGCTATGGTTCCGGATTTTCCAAAACACGGCAGAACACCCAAAACCCGGCGCGTAGTTGCCGGGTCGGCCGCTAGGTGCCACCACACTAGGCCGCTTGGTTTCTCCCGCCGATTTGTTTGTTGTTATTGTTCAGTGGTGTTGTGACTGTAGAGTTGTGTACAGTGTTATTTTGTGTACTTCTGATTTTCATGCTTTTTTCCCCCTTAATATTATCTACGTTCTAAAAGTCGGAAAATTCCATTACTCAGCTCGGCGCTGGTCCCGAGGTTACCGAGTCTGGGAACTTCAACCTGTATGAGTAAATGCATGAAAACTGTAACAATCCCTTTGAAACGCACAGTAGGTAAGTCCTGTTTTTCAACTTTACATCTGCAACTCAAACCAATGCAGAATTACATTAAATAGAAAAACTAGTCAACAATTTACTCTGGTGAGAAGCAATTACCGCAAGCTTTGAAGTTACGTTATATGCTTTCAATTTTTTTTTATATATCAAACACCCTCATTTATATTAATTCAGTTTTGATAGATATACACATGAATTATACTTACTTAAAATAATATCTGGATCACAGTATCTTTCTTGCATTCCTTTCATCATGTACTTGAAAGCCAACTCAATATTATAATTGTCTTTATCACTCGCAAACGATGCTCCTAACAGTTCTAATGCATCCACTTTTTCTTGCTTTGAGACATCGGGTCTAGATCTGAAATACTCCACCACATCACTCCTCGTCCTCTCTGCAGCAGCTATGAGTGGAGTCATCCCGTGTTCATTCTGTGTCACAATTGCATCATGAGCCAACAGTTCACGCACAATCTTAACATGACCACACTCGGCTGCAAAGTGAAGTGCCGTGGCCCCACAGTGAGCTTTTTCATCCGGACTTGCACCAAGCTCAAGAAGGAACTGCACCACATCGACATGGCCTTTATATGCTGCAATCATAAGGCAAGTGTTGTTGTATTTGTTGGTGATGTGAATGTTGGCGCCATGGTCGGTGAGGTACTTGACAATGTCCAGGCGGCCGTCAAAACAGGCGGCTCGTAGTGGCGTGGAGTTGGTCTTGGTGGGATGGTTGACATTGGCTCCGGCCCGCACCAACATCTTCACCACTCCCAGGTGTCCAGCCCCTGGGAGGATTTATATGGGTTTTAGAAAGAACATAAAAACCCTGGGAGGATTTAGATGGGTTTTAGAAAGAACATAAAAACCCTGTGAGGATTTAGATGGGCTTGAGAAAGAACATAAAAACCCTGAGTATTTAGATGGGCTTGAGAAAGAACATAAAAACCCTGAGTATTTAGATGGGCTTGAGAAAGAACATAAAAACCCTGAGTATTTAGATGGGTTTTAGAAAGAACATAAAAACCCTGAGGATTTAGATGGGTTTGAGCAAGAACATAAAAACCCTGGGAGGATTTAGATGGGTTTTAGAATGAACATAAAAACCCTGATTATTTAGATGGGCTTGAGAAAGAACATGAAAAAGCTTACGAATACAAACTGGAATATGATAATCTTTCACGTCTCTGATTAGCCAGAATAAATTTTCTTTGTCATCCAAATAACAACAGAAAATTGATGAGAAAACAAAACAGAATTCTCAGTTGCCCGAGAACATAAATATACACTATGATAATGATGTTCCCATTGTTACATTGATTTGTACATTTTTCAAGCTAAGGAGGCATGGGAGAGAGAGCACCACTCAGTACTCACCAGCTGCACACCAGAGAGGACTGGCTCCCTCTATCACATATCCATCAAACTTTACGGTTCCCTCCTGTTCAAGATCTGGATTAAACTTGAGCAGTGTGCGCACAGCTCGCTCGTGGCCATTGCGCGCTGATATGATAAGAGGGGTGCACTTCTGCCCATCTTCTTCAACAACCTGCAAGAGAGGATTGTGTATTACAGCACATAGACTGTCATTTGTTGCCTGCAGTATAAGCTAGTGGAAACATTAATCTTCAGACTAGGCTTTGGTTTACATCCTGGATAACAAGTCGTCTACAAGCATTCTCTACTAAACTTGTATACAACAACACTTAGCCTACCTCGGTAAAGGCATATGCTCCAGGGGTCATCAACGCAATTCAAAGCATTAGCGTCATGTTAGCAATGATTTAGGTTGGGAAATTTTTGACTAGCGACTCTCTCTACTACTCATTTGAAATATATTTATAGGTCCTTTGTAAAAATTTAGTACAAATGGGACTGAGATTTGATTGAATTGTTTATATAGATCAAAGCTAATACATGAATACCTAATTGGCCTAATTTAGAAGCGATATATTTTTGGAATTGATCCGAATCCAGATATGCAATGCAATCTCGAACTGCTCTTGTATCTACTTATGAAATTATATTCAACAAAGTTCAGCCTTTGAAATTTTTTGATCAAGCTCACTAAACACAAACATTCAGACATCTGGTTATTCATAAGTCAGTATTACCACATATAAATATTCTGAGTTACTATGAGAAGTAGATGGTTATAGTTTTGGGTGATTCACAAGGAATTTTTTAATTTTTTTTATACCAGCCTTAATTGATAGACCTAACTGCCTCAGACCTTCACCTTAGAAACCTCCAATTGAAGGACGGTCACCAAAGAGGTCTAGGTTAGATGACGGTTCTACTGCAGCTCAATACAATACAAGGCACGTAGTTATAACAGTCCTCAACTTGTAGATCTGACCATTTGCAGTATTTCCAACCCCTACATCAGTCATAGGAAATGAATAATAATATAAGGGGGGACAGTTAGGTCAGGTTACGTCACCAATGTCCATGTATTGTATCAAACTGCAGTTTTACCTAAATGACCACCAAGCTGGCGATTTGTACCCAATGATGATGCTGACGAAGAGCTTTGTCAAAACTTATCAAATTTCACACAAAGAAGCCAAACCTGAAACAAAATTGCACATATGTGGCACTGAGTTTTTACCTTGCCTGAATGTATCATGGTTAACCTGTAGAATTATAGCACAATGGAACACTTTTGCCAAATGTTGATGTAATCCATGACAAGACGTTTCTGCTTTGTAGTCAGTGTATCATTAGACTCGCTAATCTAACGTAAACAACCTAACAAAACTTAATTCAAACCAAAAATAACCCATAAATAATCTTAACATAACCTAAATTTAACTCAAATCTAACCTAAACTGGTAGATATGCAGTTTCAACCAATACTCCCTATTGACCAATACTCTTGACATAATAGGGGGGGCTGCGCCCCTCCAAAACCCATGCTAGTTCACTAATCTAACCTGGGCATTGATTAACCTAACCTCGATGGGGGGCTTTCTCACCCCCAGACCCCCTTTGTGTTATTTTTCATTCCCGACGACTGTTGTAGGAGTAACAAATACTCATGATGAGAACTAAGCGTTCAGGATACTTAAAACCACCGATCGTGTATTGGTTGTAACTGCACTTATATCCCTAAGCCTAACCTAAGCAAACCTAAACTTAACCTGGCCGTTATCATCTGCAAATGAGTGTTTTACTTTTGGTTTCCGGAGACCGAAGTAACAGTTTGCCAAGAGTGTTGCAGGTTTGTGGAGGGCGTATATGACAACACACTAATCCTTCATAAGGCAGTAAACGAATCCTAGCCTGTGCTTTTGCTCACCTGGGACAGAAGATGCTCGCAGTCCTGCGGCGACTTGACGGAGAGGTGGGCGTACAGGGATATGGAGAGGCCCTCCTTGGCGGCGTGATAAACCTTCTTCCTCATGGACTCCATCCCAGAGGACATTGTGCATGGTAACTAACGGCGAGGCAATCGGGGTCACTGTTGACGTCTTCCTTGGCCTCCCAGCTGATGGCCAAAACAACGGTACACAGACAGGCTAGGGAGGCGACAGGGATATCCGATGTGAAGCCACTCAGCAGCCATCTTGAATTTCTTCATCAATTTTTTCCTGTTCACTTATAACAGTTACATTTTCAGAAATTATGATGCGTGTTTTTTAGGTGATTATTTAATACAAGATATGAATTTTGATATGTGATGAAGCTTAGATAAAGGATGAGTTATTTATGTCAATGATTTTGAGTGCGCCATCTTTGTACCTCCACCTACGGTACGGTAGCTGTTACGTCAGATGACTAAATTCTTGACTGCTTTGTTTTGCTTCAATGTCTTTCTTGCTTCGTGTGGATACAATATTAATGGATACAATTTCTTATGATTACAACATTTCTTGGCGTGCATATACGTACGTACACATGACAATTAGGTGCACTTCGATCACCGACTTCATCTTGTTCTTTGTCCATACAGCACACATTCATATTATATGACTCATATAACCGAAGACCGTAAGACGCAATGGCACACCTGTACATACACGCCAGGTAACCAGATACATCGTGCAGGCGTGGACTGATATCATACAATCTATAATGTAAGTGCAATTTACTATCTAGAAGTCCTTGTAACCTCGTATTTAGTATACATTCTTTTACGACACGCGGTGAAAGGTTGACAAGCCATGGTACGTACTTATATATTACTGTTGGCCATACCACAAAGTTAACGTTCAGTGTATCTATATAGTGAGGCGAGGATTCAGAGTTAGGAAGAAGGCTGCTACGTCTAATAATATAATTCTTCATAGCCATCAGTCCACCACTAATGCATCTCATTCGGGGGAAAGTTGGCACAGATTTATCATTTGTTATCAAGGCCCGGTACCTCTTGAAAATAATCAAAGTATCATTTATCTCTTGAATGAGTGAAGTTCCTTTTGGATAGAGATCACCTGAAGGTTGAAAACAACTGTTTGAATGCCATATCGTCAAAGTTTCAGATGAATTAAGGATTGGAGTAACGATCTTTTAGATAATGATGAGTTTTCAGCACCATATCTTACATTACAAAGACTCAATGATAGATAGTTGAAATGAGCCTGTCATGGTTTCCTCAGCTACTCACGCGGGATTTGTTTTTATCACTAATCAAAATTTAATGAGTTATGTTGACAGGCAGGAGATAGGTGCATTGCTCCCTGTCGTTCACTTCCGTCACCTCGGTTGAGACCAAGGATAGTACTATCCTTGGTTGAGACCAAGGATAATATACGAGTAATATATATTATTCTTGGTTGAGACGCTTTTACCCTTTGCCCATGGCTTACTTGAGGGTGAACGGCTCTGTAAATAGTGTACCTTTTATTGCCGGCTGGATTGGAAATAAGTGACTTGGATTCGCAGGCAGGATTGTAAATCCGTTTATCACAATATCTCGTGACTGATAAATTCCATAACAGAGCTTGAAGCTTTTGCGATATTGTGTTACAGTGTTTATAAAAGTCGTAATGAAAGTTGCAGCCTTGTGATGTAATTTTCGTGGTAAACTCTGCTGTATCTGCTGATCTGGATCTGCTGATATATAAAGTCCCGAATGTGTTTTTACTTCATATCCACATAAAAAAGGCACAGTAGTTTTGTGAAGCAAAGACCAACACTCCAGGCAAAAGGTCCCCAAATATGAGCAGCACCCACAAACACAGATGATGGGCCTGGAATATCAAGCAGTGGCCTTGGGATTCGGGAATAGCTACAACCATAGACTACTTACTAAATACCTGGACTGCGCACGGAATATCGGCCTGTCGCACAAGGGCCCGAAGTCGGAGGGCCGCTCGGATTCATATATATATATATACGGATCATATAGACTGGTTTATCAGTATATATGATATACTGTAATCTTCGTAAATGTTTGTTCTATAATATTATCAAATAAAAAACAGTAAAACACGCTAAAGAAATGCCATTACGAGACTATGAAGAAATATGCATGAACTTAATATTCACTTCAACTCTTCGCCACTTAAAACTTTGCGAGTCAACTTTTATCATGAAGGGTATCAATAGAAGCGCAATTTTATTAGCTTTCCATTGCTATATTTCGTAATCTGATAAATGAATTAGAACCATGCATAAATTAGCGTTAACTAAATAAATAAAATCATCAATCGGGTAATTTTCCCGATTGATAAGGTTATTTATTTAGGCAACGCTAATTTATACATGGTACTAATTCATTTATCAGAAAACAAAATATATAAGTAAATAAATAACATCATCAATCGGGAAAATTACCCGATTGATGATTTTTTAAATTTATTTAACGCTAATTTATGCATGGTTCTAATTGATTTATCAGATAACGAAATACATCAATGGAAAGCTAATAAAATTGCGCTTCTTTTGATACCCTTCATGATAAAAGTTGACTCGCAAAGTTTTAAATGGCGAAGAGTTAAGTGAATATTAAGTTCATGCATATTTCTTCAGTCTCGTAATGGCATTTCTTTAGCGTTTTTACTGTTTTTTATTTGATAATATTATAGAACAAACATTTACGAAGATTACAGCATACCATATATACTGATAAACCAGTCTATATGATAGTCCATAGACCACTATATCTCTTTGTCGGGCGCCCCGCGGGCCCCTATGCAGCCCCGCAATTCAAAACATTGTCGCGTGAACAGTCCAGGTATACAGTGGTCTATGCTACAACCTTTACTGTGCTTGGCGCTGCCCTCTCTCAAGGACAAGCAATAGTGGGCACTGGACAGGAGACCTACAAAATTTAATGCTAAGTGTCCTCGCTACCAGATGGCTCTTCAGGAGCAGTGGCCTAGCGATGCCCTCAGGAAGTAACCTCCTTGGAACAGAAAGTCAAGTGCTATTTTTACGAGCTCGAAACTATTGCTATTTACCATGGACATACAGTAACACCCTACTTCCAATGGTCTTCGGGTACGGTTTGGCACATAGGGAGAAGACCTACGATACACCTTGAGTGCGCCACCTCGCTAACCACGCACTCGGCCACCGCTTAAAGATCATGACGGTCGAGGCGCGACCGAAACCTTCGCCACCAAGGCAAGTAGTCCAATTTGGGCTCAAGGTCACTTATAGAGATAATTGGATGGGTGGTTATCTCTATAAGTGACCTTGCTTGGGCCAGTACCAAGAGTAGGCTATGGTAGACGGTCGCGGTTCGGTCAGGGTTTTACCATAAGAGGGGTATTTGTTAGAACGAACGATTTGAGCGAAACATAATACTAAAAAAGTTGCGGGCTGAGGTGTATGCCATTGCTTTAGATGCCGATTTCTCAAAATTTTGATATTAGAATTTTAAAAATTCTGAGTTCAGAAAGTTACGAATCGATTTTAATTTTGTGTTCACCTGTCAATAGGCCAATTAGAGGAACATTAACTGACTTATGTTTTTTTCTTTATCTCTTCTTGAGTCATGAAAATGAGTAAACAAAAAAAACCCACTTGATATTATTATGGTGACTTTCAGACATCCGAAAGTTTGATAAGGTTGTTTTATAGGCCTGTATTCAGATATTTAACATGCGATAATAAGTTACGATACCTACCGTCAATAACACAATAGTCGCCACTGCACTAATGTCACCAGCTGTCATATATATTACGAATTTAAGCATCACTACAGACTTGTATGTGCCACAGAAGACATGTAGTGTGATGTACATAATATAAACTACTGTATGCCTCTTCAGTGGTACAAGTCTGTAATGATGCTAAAATTCGTAATATATGACGCCTGGCGACATTAGTGCAGTGGCGACTATAGTGTTATTGACGGTACTTATTCATTTAATAGTGCCGTCAAAGTTGGAACATTTTTTGGGAATTATTATTATTTTTTTTTACATAATTATTTATTTTCAACATATATTTTCAACATAAGGCGCTTGATGGACTTTTATTTTCCAGAATTTGAACATGTTATCTAAGTCTTTATCTATTCTTTTTGCTGAGCACGAGTATGGTGATGGATAAGTCACATCTCTTAACTCCAAGGAGGTTCTATAACTTCCCTGCTTAGCTCAACGTGATAGTAGTGTCTGGCACCCGTCACTATTTTTGGAGTGAAAGTGGCTGAGGCTGTCTCTAAATAGTGGCAGTGTTGGCTTTCAAATGGCTGAAGTAACGATGAGGAAAATATTAACATTTGAACATTAAATTATTTTATAATTAAAAACAATATGATTTCAAGAAAAAAAAATATAACGCAAGGCTGGTAAGTGTTTATAAGTAGCTCACCTTCTATTCCTACATTACTCTTTAACATTTAAGACGTGTAGGCGTCATTAGTGCCAGGAGCGACACGTTTTACCACTCATGAACGAAAGCAGGAACAGTAAGATTGAAAATATAAGATCATGCGGTGACAAGGCGAAATGAAGACGAGAGGAAAGGAGGGAAAGAAGGCTGGAAAAGAGTGAAGTCAAAGAGTCGCGGAGAAAAAGAGTCGGGGAGTCCAAGCCAGTAAGGGCTGGAAGAGGGAGGGAGGCTGGCTGGAGAGCGGGGGGCGGGGCTTGGTTGGGGGCGGGGCTGCTCGGAGGGAAGAAACGCGGCTACCATGTTTGGTGTGTAGTCTGCTACGGCAGTTGTCAGCGGTGCACTGTCACTTCCCTCTAATTTCTTCTTCCTCCTTAGTACATCATTTTACCATACAAGCATCGTCTTTCATTTGGCTTCTCGTGAGTTTGTACATATGTTGGGACTGTTTTGGAAGCGTGTCGTTATGTCCAAGCTTATATTCTGCCGTCCGAAAACCCTGCAAGTGTCTTAAGATGTGTGGCGGTGCAAGGGATGTCACATTTACACTCACAAGTGCCTGGCTATTACCTCAGTGACCCACCTAAGGACGACATGTTCTTATACGACAACCTCACCTCAACCTGCGTCAGCCCTTCGTCAGCCACGCCAGGTTAGTAGTTCCAGGAAAAATATAATGACAATTCCGTTTTGTTTCCTTATCTGTCACATTTTGGTCATGGGAGAGATGAAATACTGTACTGTATCTGGAAACTGTAGACATGAAGCTAATTAAATGTCAGCTTATCACGATTCTGATTATTATTGATTAGACAGGGACAACGTGATTAGATAAAAATTATGAAAAAAACATATCCACTTATGTGTTTTCATGCCAGGCAACATTTATTGAATTCCAATGTAGTGATGACGTAACAGAGCGGACGTGACAGTCAACAATAATCACAACATCTCGTCCAGAACACCCGTGTTGCCCCACATCAACATTAATCCGTATCACCATTACCTCCTATCAACATAACACCATGTCTCACTTTACCATGCACGCTACGTTCTCATCATGCATTCATATGACACACACACACACACACACACCTTCATCCACTCTCTCCCCAGTACTGCAACACTCCACACACACTCCTACCACTCCTACCAGTACCACCACACCACTAAACATTCCTAAGAGTTTCATCACATCCGCCACTGCATAACACGGTGAAAGGTAAACATTCCAGCCTCACAATGTAACGTATACCATGATTGTTTCGGCTCGCTATTCAATCCCTTTAGCTAATGAATGGTTTGTGTGTTAGTGCCTGCCTTTCATCATAGGATTGAGGGCAAGTTAGTCATTATAGGAAGTGGTGCCGAGTCCCACCCGCGGCATATCTCCCGTGGTGGGCGGGTGGCGGGGTCCTATAGCGTGCGTACCTCCTACCAGCAACACCCACCATTCACCCGCTAAGTTCTGATTTTTTTTAAGGGCAGCCAGCCTGATTATATGCCTACCACGGCCTGCCCTCACTTACTTATCGCTACTAGATTGGCTGGTGTATCAGAGAGAGAGAGAGAGAGAGAGAGAATGACGTCAGTGCGTGTTACCTCTTGGCACGTGGTATTAATTTGTAAACATGTCTTGCCTCATCTCGTAGTTTCCAGTGTCGGCAAGTTACAACAGCAGTTCGTCTCTCTCTCTCTCTCTCTCTCTCTCTCTGTCCGTTATTTATAGTTACACCGTGAAAATGTCAACAGCAAACTTTCCAATAAGGTGTGCGTGTTCTATGCATACTATTCATACCGAGTTTCGAGAACTTCGGAGTGAGATAAATGTGTGTGTGTGTGTGTGAAGTTCCAGCATTACTCAAAGATCGGTTATATGATCTACAAGCACTTTCCGGAGGGTAAAACTGGCGATTGCGAGTTCACTCGCGTGGACAAGACCGTGGGTGATTACACACATAGTCACATACACGATACCAACCCTTCAACATGAATGAGTCATGAGTACCTTACGACCTGCTTTTCTTATGTCTCTCTCTCTCTCTCTCTCTCTCTCTCTCTCTCTCTCTCTCTCTCTCTCTCTCTCTCTCTCTCTCTCTCTCTCTCTCTCTCTCTCTCTCTCTCTCTTTCAAATCTTAGTACAAGCCTTGTAAGTAACTACACGGGTTCTTGAGGGTCACATTCTGTTCTGCCCTTTCCGTAGGGACACGTTTTCTTCTCACCGCATAACAACATTTCCAGGAGTAAATAGTGTCCTTGATCTTCTTTAATTTGTTAGGAAGTTCTGTTCTGACTAAGAGTGATGATTAATTTCAATTTATAAGAAAATATAGCTGCATATGAGGAGAGAGAGAGAGAGAGAGAGAGAGAGAGAGAGATTACGTAGTCACATCTATTTTCGAGGCTTTGATCATAATCAAGGGATATCCTGAAACAAAAAAAGACTTGTTCTTATCGATGAATCACCCTGAAATGTGGTGCAAAATGGATATCTTTTAACGTTAAAGTCAGATAAGACCAAGATAATAAGGAAATAAAAGATTATATATGTGGCCTACCAAAGGTTAGATGTAGTCGTAGTATAGTAAAGTTTAACACCTCAAGGTATCCTGTTGCTAGTCTGCACTGTTGTTCTGCTGGTTGTTATCTCTCTCTCTCTCTCTCTCTCTCTCTCTCTCTCTCTCTCTCTCTCTCTCTCTCTCTCTCTCTCTCTCTCTCTCTCGCTCTTTTTATGGCAACTACACTAATGCTCAAAATTCCTTCACAATCGCACAAATGAAGACACTTAAAAAATTAGAAAACTCGTTCATACTTTTCCTTTGTCAGATGTCATGTATTTATTGTGTGTTCATATATTTATTTTCATGTTGAATTAAGACACATAGAGACGCTTTGTTATGTCTTTTTTTTTTTTTTTACGAAGAAGGAAGAAGTAGGTCATAAATGTTTTTCCCACGTGTGTGTGTGTGTGTGTGTAGCTATAACAATTAACCTTTTTTTCTCTGTGGGTTTCTCTCGCTTTCTTCCACGTATTATATTTTTTCTAAGATTTGATGACATCCTAGAAAAAGTTAGTTGCCTCCGTAGTGGTGGTGGTAGTGGTAGTAGTGGTGGTTTGTGGTGTGGTGGTAGTGGTGGTGGAGAGGAATATATACGTGTGGGGCTGGAAAAGGCATACAATAAGAAAGGAAAGGAAAAAAAGGAAAAGGAAAGGTAGTATATCGTTTGTCTTTTATTGCTGAAAGAAATTAGCAAGGTTTGACTCCCTGCATCAATCTCGTTTGTTTTTCTTTCATTCTATCCACGTTGTATATATAATGAGGTATCTGTATTACGTATATCTTTATCTATCTTTCTGTATTTCCATGTCATATCTGTGTATTCATTTATTTGTGTCCACTTATCTAACTGGTAATCTTACTGCTTATCTTTACCTGGTTTATATTGTATCTCTCTTCTATATATATATATATATATATATATATGTGAAGTATATCTAGTTTATATAATTTTCTTCATTGGTGATATTTGATTGGTTTTAAAGATGTTTTAGTGGTAGTAGTATAAGTATAAGTATAAGTATAAGTAGTAGTAGTAGTAGTAGTAGTAGTAGTAATAGTAGTAGTAGTATAAGGGTGGTGATAGTGGTATTTTTTTTTTCGTAAGGCCATGCTAACTATCACTACTACCACTGCTACTACTATCACTACTACTACTACTACTACTGCTACTACTACTACTACTACTTCTACTTCTACTACTACTATTACTACTACTACTACTACTACTACTACTACTACTACTACTACTACTACTACTACTACTACTACTACTACTACTACTACTACTGCTGCTGCTATTACAACAACAACTATAACTACTACTAGTAATTCTACTACTACTACTACTACTACTACTACTGCTACTACTACTGGGGCTGTTCTGGTGGGAGTGGCGGCGCGGGTGGCGGTGTCAGTGGAGTGAGTGGGTCGTGGAGGGGGTGGTGGTTGACCGCTGTACGGACGGCCAACGGCAAGGCGGCCTAGTTTCCCACGCCTGTGGTCATTCTCAGCCCCTCCTTCACCCTTCCCCACCAGCCAGTGCCTCGTCTTCCTCATCTTCACCTCACTCAAGTAGCGATTGTACTGTTTCACTTTCCCCTAACCTCACATTACCTCAGACCCTTTTATAATAATTTCCAAAGCCTCGTCTAGATTTTTTACCTCTGTCTGCCTTAAAATTACTCTTCAACACATTTTAATTACCTCCACAACATTTTCCCACCTTTATAACATCTAACCTCTTTTCTTTTCAATTTCCCCCAACTTTGTATAACCTCAGAGCATTTGGCAACTAATTTCCAAAGTCTTATCGTACTTTATTTACTTCTGTCTGCCTTAAAATTACTCTTTAGCAACTTTTAATTACTTCTACAACATCTCCCCACCTTTATAACTTCTTCTTTTTTCACTTTCCCCCTGCCTCGCATAAACTCAGAGCCAACTAATTTCCAAAGCCTCATCTAGATTATTTACCTCTGTCTGCCTTAAAATAACTCTTCAACATCTTTTAATTACCTCCAAAACAGCTTCTTACCTATATAATATTTTTTTTTTTTTTTAGAGCCTTTGAGAACTAATTTCCAAAGGCTTATCGTATATTATAATTCCTTACCTTTGCCTTAAAATCACTCTTCAACACCTTTTAATTATCTTCGCAACATCTTCCCACCTTTTTAACCTCTTCTTTTTCAATTTCCCCAACCTCGCATTACCTCAGAACCTTTGACAACTAATTTCCAAAGCCTCATCGTATATTAAAATGATTTACCTCTGCCTTAAAATTTCTCTTCAACACCTTTTAGTTACCTCCACAACATCTTCCCACCTTTTTAACCTCTTCTTTTTCATTTTCCCCCAACCTCGCATTACCTCAGAACCTTTGACAACTAATTTCCAAAGCCTCATCGTATATTAAAATGATTTACCTCTGCCTTAAAATTTCTCTTCAACACCTTTTAGTTACCTCCACAACAGCTCTCTACCTTCATAACCTCTTTTTTTTCATTTTCCCCCAACCTCGTATTACCTCAGAACCTTTGACAACTAATTTCCAAAGCCTTATCGTATATTATAATTATTTACCTTTGCCTTAAAATTACTCTTCAACACCTTTTAATTACCTCCAAAACAACTTCCCACCTTTATTATATATTTGTTGAGTTTTTCAGAGCCTTTGACAACTAATTTCAAAAGTCTCATCTAGATTCCTTACCTCTATCTGCCTTAAAATAACTCTTCAACATTTTAATTACCCCCATAACAGCTTCCCACCTTTATAATCATTATTTCCCCCTTGTCTTAACGGCGGCCTTCCTCCTCCTGCTCGTCTCCTCTCCATCGGGATCCGTTATACTGCCCTTTAGCGCCGCACGCACGATTAACGTTACCTTCGCCCACAGGGAATTACCGCCAAGTCCCGTCACGGTGTATTGGCGAGCTTGTACGATTCCTGTGATAGACGAGATGGCTAGGACGGTAAAGGGAAGGTGTAAGGAAGTGTGTTAAAGAGCATGTGTGCTTTAAAGAGAGAGAGCGAGAGAGAGAGAGAGAGAGAGAGAGAGAGAGAGAGAGAGAGAGAGAGAGAGAGAGAGAGAGAGAGAGATGTATGTATTTAAAGGTTATAGTGTGTAGTGTTTAGGTTAAGATTTTTTAGAGATTTTTCCCTCTACTACTACTACTACTACTACTACTACTACTACTACTACTATACTACTACTACTACTACTACTACTACTACTACTACGACATGTGATTATAGTAATAGAACATTTTACTATTTTTGAGAGAGAGAGAGAGAGAGAGAGAGAGAGAGAGAGAGAGAGAGAGAGAGAGAGAGAGAGAGAGAGAATTCCTTGCACCTGCAGACATCCAGCACAGCCAGTCTTGTAACACCACGCACGACCTTCAACAGCTACCATGCAAGGTCCTCCTCCTCCTTTTTTTTGCCACTTTTTACGTATAATTCTATACTTATACGAAGATGGGAATTCTCGCTTGGATGAATAGATGTGTGCGCGCGTGTTGTGTGTGTGTGTGTGTGTGTGTGTGTGTGTATTTAGCGTGCAACATTTAAAGCACCAAGGACATCGTGTGTGTGTGCGTTTCTCTCCTCTCTCTCTCTCTCTCCTCTCTCTCTCTCTCTCTCTCTCTCTCTCTCTCTCTCTCTCTCCCTCTCCCCTTCTCTCCTTCAGCTGTCACAACAAAATGTCAAGCATTAATCCCACAGAATATTTATTACCATGTCATTAAGATTGTCAGAAGTAACATTACCTCTGTCCGCCGTTATATCCACCTGTCTGTCTGTCTATGCAAAACCACCTGCCTTTCCTCGCCACACACCTGCACTTTCACACTGATACATGTATACTTGAACGAGGAAATGTATGCATAAATAAGCAAAAACAGGGTCTATTTGTTCATCCTGCATGGTGCCGAGTGCAGGAAGTATATATATATAAACCATTATTGCCACATCGCCGCGGCTGTGGAGTGTGAATGCCAGGAGCAGCAGACGCACACTTCCTGCCATTGTGCGGGGGGAACTTAGGACAAGACACAATGATGAAGAAACACAGACAACAACAACATTAATATCGTGCCTTGTTTCCTTGACTGACTATTTTGACGTCATTGCAGTAGTATAATAGTTGTACTTAGGGGGAGAGGAGAGAGAGAGAGAGAGAGAAGAGAAAAAAAAAAAAAAAAAGGAGAACAGGAAGAGAGATTTAGGACGAGACAAAATGTATGCTGAAGAAAATTAATACAGACGACAACAACAAATATCGTCCTGTGCCTGGTTTCCTTGACTGACTATTTTGACGTCATTGCAGTAGTATAATAGCTTTCTTTACTTAGGGAGAAAGAGAGAAAGGAGAACAGGAAGTGGAGCTTAGGACAGGAACAAGATCATAAAGAAGTACAGACAACAAAATCGTCCTGTACCTGGTGTCCTTGACTGGTTATCTTGACGTCATTGGAGTAGTATAATATAATAGTTCTACTTAGGGAGAGAGAGAGAGAGAAAGGAGAAGAGGAGGAGAGCTTAGGACAGGACAAGATGCGGAAGAAATACACAGTCACAGATAACAACAAATATCATCCTGTGCCTTAGACTGGCACTCTTGACGTCATAGCAGTTATATCATAGCTCCACGTAGGGAGGTAGAGGATAGGAAGGAGATCGAAGAAGAGAGAGAAAGAGGGGGGAGGGGAGGGGGTACTATACATAGGGGTGACCCATGAATAACTCTCGGAAGCCCTAAAGCTGGGATGACCTCGGGGAGCGTCGGAAAAGCCTGGCCTAGTAGGACTAACGAAATGTGGATCAATAACTCGACCGTAGCAGACCTAACCTTGACGAGAGAGTTGAAGGGGGGAGGGAGGGGGGATGATGTAAAGGGGTGGAGAGGGGGGGAAGGAGCAGTAGTGATGGGGGACTGTGGTGGGGATGATGTTGATGGGGTAGGGAAGAGGGGAGGAGAAGAGATGGTGGGCTGTGGTGGGGATGATGTAGAAGGAGTGGAGAGGATGGGGAGCGAGCAGTGATGGGGGGACTGTAGTGGGGATGTTGTTGAAGGGTTAAGGAGGGGGGCGAGTAGTGATGGGGGGCTGTGTTGAGGATGATATTGAAGGGCTGGAGTAGGGAAGGGAGCGAGGAGTGATGGGGGGCTGTGGTGATGAAGATGGGAGTCCGTGTGGCTGTCTAGTGATGATGGTATAGAGTAGCCAGTTGTTATAGGGTAATAATGATGATAGGTAAATGGTAAAGGAATGATGGTAGGTCATGGTGCGGTAAACAAAAAAATGATGGGAAGTTATAGTAAAGTGATGACGTAAGATATGGCGTAGTGAGTTATATGGATGCAGGTGGAAGGCGCAGGTGGAATGCTCGCGTAATGAATAATAAAAAGGAGGGGAGAGTTAAATGTAAGAGTAGTTGAAGGAGAGATGAATTATGGGCTATATTAAAGTATGTATTAATTATAACAGGGATAGAGTATAGGTGGTAGTAGTAGTAAAGTCACCTGATATAATAGACTAGGAAAGAGGAGGCAGGGAGAGTAAAGTGTAATGGTAGGCTACTTGAAGGAGGGATGAATAACGAGTGACTTAAATGAAGGTATGGTTTATAGGGATACAGTATAGGTGTATAGGTGGTGGTGGTGGTGGTAGTCAAGTCACCTGATGTAATATACGAGGAAAGGGGAGGAGGCAGGAGGCAGGGAAGAAAAAAACAGGGCAGGGAGCGGGGATAATACCACACGAGTTTGTTAGCGAGAGTGGTGGTCCCAGGGGCGTAGGGGAAGGGGGGAGGGTTGGACGGGCGTAGGAGGGGAGGGGGGTGTTGGAGGGTCAGGGGAGGGGTTGGAGGGTCAGGACTCAGGGGGTGTAGTAATAATAACAAGAGGTCGCCATGCTACAACGTATGATCCAGAGGGTGACGTAACTGGCCGAGGATGGGACCAGGGGCGATCGATCTAACGACGCAGGCGGGCCATCGTGACGCCCATTACGGGGTGACTCCGCGGCCGAGGGCAAGGTGATAGGGGGACGCGACCAGAGCTGCCTCGCTGCGCATCTCTCCCTTGACGTTCAGTATTTCTGTATTTCTGTGTTCTTTTTATTCTTGTACATCCCCCCCCTTCTCTGTAACCCCCCCTTCTCTGTAATCTCCCCCCCTTCTCTGTAATCTCCCCCCCCTTCTCTGTAATCTCCCCCCTTTTCTGTAATCTCCTCCCTTTTCTCTGTAATCTCCCCCCCTTTCTCTGTAATCTTCCCCCCTTCTCTGTAATCTCCCCCCCTTTTCTCTGTAATCTCCCCCCCTTTCTCTGTAATCTCCCCCACTTTTCTCTGTAATCTCCCCCCCTTTTCTCTGTAATCTCCCCCCTTCTCTGTAAGCTCCCCCTTTCTCTGTAATCTCCCCCCCCTTTCTCTGTAATCTCCCCCCTTTTCTCTGTAATCTCCCCCCCTTCTCTGTAATCTCCCCCCTTTCTCTGTAATCTCCCCCCCCCCTTTCTCTGTAATCTCCCCCCTTTTCTCTGTAATCTCCCCCCTTTCTCTGTAATCTCTCCCCCTTCTCTGTAATCTCCCCCCTTTCTCTGTAATCTCCCCCCTTTCTCTGTAATCTCCCCCCTTTTCTCTGTAATCTCCCCTTTTCTCTGTAAATCTCTTCCCCCCTTCTCTGTAATCTCCCCCCGTCTCTGTAATCTCCCCCTCTTTTCTCTGTAATCTCCCCCTTCTCTGTAATCTCTTCCCCCCTTCTCTGTAATCTCCCCCCCTTCTCTGTAATCTCCCCTCTTTTCTCTGTAATCTCCCCCTTCTCTGTAATCTCCCCCCCTTTCTCTGTAATCTCCCCCCTTCTCTGTAAGCTCCCCCCTTTCTCTGTAATCTCCCCCCTATTTTCTTTAATAAACTTGTTAACTTGTAATACTACGTCCAGTTAATCTGAAGGAATGACACTCAGAGACAGTAACGTTCGAGATGATGTAGTTAAAAGGTCTGAAAATCTAAACGAAAGGAAATATTTGAGAGGAAAATTTAATGATGGTTAGTAAGTTCTTGTCGACGCAGACGAGAACCTGTACTTCCAGTTAATCTGAAGGAATGGCACTCAAAGAAAAACAATAACGTTCGAGATGATATATATAGATACCAGGTCTAAAAATCCAAACGAAAGGAAATAATAGAGAGGAAAATGTAATGATTGGGTAATAAGTTGTTCTTGACGCGGAGCCAAGGTCATACAGAATAAAGTAATGACCCCCCAAAAAGAGATAATAACATTTGAGATGATATACTAGATAGCAGGTCTAAGAATCCAAACGAAAGGAAAGAAGAGATGAAATGATGGGGTAAAAAGGAATAAGATGAAGGTAATAATAATAATAATAATAATAAGGGTAATAAGGAGATGATATACGCAGGTAAAAGGTAAAAAAAAACAAATGAAAGGAAATAGAGATTGGGTAATAAGTTCTTGACGACGCGGAGGAGCCAAGGTCATACAGCGCTGGGGAAAGTCACAAGACAGCTTAATCTCTTAGACGACCTGATACGCCTTTGTTGCTATCGTGCACGTCCCATCAAGGAAGCAGGGCCTGAGAGGGGTGAGGTGGGGTGCCAGGGTGGGGGTGCGTGTGCCGGGGTGAGGTGGGGTGAGGGGGTGAAGGTGCGTGTGCCGGGGTGAGGGTGCGGGTGCCGGGGTGTGCGTTGAGGTGCTGCGGTGTGCACGGGGATGCGGCAAAGGCGTATTCAAGGGATGGTGATGGTGGGACAGGTGGTGGTGGTTAGTTGCTGTGTGTGTGTGTGTGTGTACATGGCGTGAAGGTTGGCGTTCACTACTGCGCCAAACCAGCATTGTATCGATTAAGGTTTCGTGAGGAGCCCCGCATTTCCTGGTGACTCATCCCTAACCTGTGACTAAAGGGTGGTTCACACTGAGGTTTTTTCGGCATTTTTTGTAGACAGAGAAGTCGGTCTCTTGCGGGCTAGTGCGGAGATTACGTTCACACACACAATTCGTTTCGGTCGACATATATTCTTCTTCTTCTTGTGACCTTTTCTGCTTAATATCGCCAAAGACACTCTACGTTGTAGTGTCTTTGGTATCGCTTTGTAGGTCGTCTGTCAAGCTCGTGCTGACGACCAGGGTCGTCCCTGACTTCCCGTGCCTGGTCAGGGGTCACGTCGCGCTACAGGGGCTAGGGGCTAGGGGCTGGCTTGTGTGTATTTGGCTCGCGAAAGATAAGTTTTCGTGCACTTTATTATGAAGTAGTATTGATAGTTTCATTTTTTCCTTGATATCATCTACTAAATCAAACCCCACGTCTAACCTAACATAATCTGATTTAAACTAACAACCGTTTATGGCTAGCTAAAATGGAAAATTTTCGGTATTATATGTATCGCCATTGGCATGAGAAATTTGGATTCAAATTAAGGATAAAAAGATCTGCACGATGATGTAATTTAAATTTGTTAGTTTTTAGTGCCCAATACCGAAATTATACCAATAATTGGGGTGATTTGGGAGAGGGTGGTGCTGGCTTCTGCGTTTATTTGAATTTGGCGCGCGAAATTCTCGGCAAGTCGGTCGATAAAAGACCGAGTGAGCGGTGTGTGATTTTTTTTAAAAACCTATTGCGATCATGACACCAGCCCCAGACCCAGACCGCTTCTCGGTCGATAAAATGCCGAAAAAACCTCAGTGTGAACCACCCTTAATAACACACAACACGACACACACACACAAAAGGTAATTAAGTTTTCCAGTCATATCAATTGATTACTAAGACGTGTTGCCGGAAGAAGTCGAACGTGCTAAAGGAAACGGTTTACAAAGACCAATATGATGCAATAGTATGAAACAATAAGAAACAGCGACCTTGACTCATTCTTGGAACAATGCCACGAAAAAAAATGCTATGAAAAAACATGAGTACTTCCAGTAAAAAGCACGTTGGAAACAGCAGACTCTTCTAAACTGTATACTTGCCACACAGTTTCACCGAATAAGTAGCCTGGACCTTGACTCATTCCTGTAACAATGCAATTAAGCATGAAAAAAACCCACTAGTACTTCAAGCAATTAGCACGTTCGAAACATCAGTAGGCTATCTTCTAAATTGTTCGCCGTATAGTTCCACAGCACTTAAGTAGCCTGGGCAAAACAGTGGGAAGAATACAGAGGCAGTGTGACGGGCATCCTGCTGTGACGACGCTCGCGTAATACTTGTAAACAAACTGATGGCAGGCAACCAAGATTTCCCATTTTCTGTATTTTGGGACCCTAAGCAGCTGGTCTGTTGTCATGGTTCTGCCACGTAAGCGGTGTTAGTTATCCCTTCTCTTTCTTTCTCCCTTAATTCTTCTGTCTTCTATCTCCTCCTTCTCCTGTCTCTCTCTCCCCTAAATCTTCTATCTCCTCCTCCTCCTTCTGTCTCTCTCTCCAGCTCGCGTCGGAAACTTGTGTTCTTGCCAATCCACGTCAACATCCCTTATCCTCCTTCTTGTCACCTCCCTCTGCCTAGCCCTCAGTCCCTAACCTCACCTATCCCTCCTCCTCCTTCTTCTTCTCCTCCTCCTCTTCCACCACCACCACCACCATTATCACCACCATCTCCGCCTCCTGTCACACGTCTGGAACTTCCATCACCACCACCATCACCACCTTTCTCCAGCCCCACGTCACGTTTGCAATTGGTCCCTTGAGGAGGCTATGGACTGCACGATCAATAAAAATAGCCCCTTTGTGTGTTGGCTTGGTGGCTCTCCCTAGTGTTCTGTGTGTGTGTGTGTGTGTGTGTGTGTGTGTAGAGAGAGAGAGAGAGAACAGTGCCAGGCGGTGTGTCAGTCGCGAGAGTGTTGTTACTGGTGGCGCTCTTCGTGACAGGTGTTGCGTGTGGGACCAGGTGGTGGAAGGGAGGGGGAGGAGGGGCGGGGATTAGGAGAGAGGGAAGGGAGGGGGATGGGGAAGGAGAGGGGAAGAGGGGGTAGCGTGATCAGGGCCATGTTGACCTAAATTTCGTCCATAACCCGCTTTTCTGCTGGTGCATTGTATCAGCATGACGCCATAACCAGGCAGGCCTTTAGAATAGGAACATCACCACAGAGGTAGCGTGCGTGCGTGCCTTACTGCTATATCTCCTGGTCGCCTCTTTTCAGCCACCATCACTGCTGCCTCTTTCATATCTTCACTCTTCGTTTAATACAGTAGTTGGAGCTAAATTGAGTCCATTGATGTGTTTGATGCTTGGTGTACTGATGGCGGATAGGAAAGGGAGGAAGGGAGGTGGGATTGATGGGGAGAGTGAGGGAGAGATCGAGGGAGGGATGCTGGTAGGAAGGCTAAGGAGAGGGAGGGAAAATAGGGGTTGTAAAAAGTTATGAAGAATGTGAAGGGAAAGGGAAAGATGTTCACAGGTGTGCCGATGATACCTAGGTTGGGAGGTGATGTTGGCACCAAGGTGACACTGCACCCACCATCTCTCTCTCTCTCTCTCTCTCTCTCTCTCTCTCTCTCTCTCTCTCTCTCTCTCTCTCTCTCTCTCATCCGCCAAGGTGGCGCGGTTGGTAGAGTCACGGACTCGCGTGCAGAGTCCCTGCATTCGGTCAGCGGTTCGAGCCCCCCAAGTTCGTCCTGGCGTGGTGGCGCTTTGTATAGTCAATAACCTTGTAGTTGGTACTTGCAAAGTGTCTAGATAGGATCAAAGTATCTTATATCTTCTCTCTCCTCTCTCTCTCTCTCTCTCTCTCTCCTCTCTTCTCTCTCTCTCTCTCTCTCTCTCTCTCTCTCTCTCTCTTCTCTCTCTCTCTCTCTCTCTCTCTCCTCTCTCTCTCTCTCTCTCTCTCTCTCTCCTCTCTCTCTCTCTCCACTCCAATACATTCTAAGAGGCAAGATCTAAAATGATATCTGAGTCCTTTCCAAGAGTGGTGAAACACACACACACACACACAACACACACACACACACACACACACACACACACACACACACACACACACACACACACACACACACACACACCAACACACACACACACACACCACAACAACAACATACCACACACACACACACACAACATGGGAACTCCGTAGTGTAAGGGTTAGCACGCTCGGCTCACAACCGAGAAGTCCCGGGTTCGATCCCCGGGCGGAGCGGAAACAGCTGGGTTGTTTCCTTAAAACCCGAGCCCCTGTCCACCCAGCAGTGAATGGGCACCGGGTGTTAGCCGGGGGTTTGTGACCTGCCTCCCGGGGTGGTGGCTTCGGCCAAAACTAAGCACTAAGGATGAATGATAAACATGTTAATATGGAGACGGGGCCATACGAGCGTTGCTCTGGCCCTGTAAAATACAACTAGATGAATACACACACACACACACACACACACACACACACACACACACACACACACACACACACACACACACACACACATGCACACACACACATATACACACACACACACAAACACAGACATATATATATATATATATATATATTATAATATATTATATATCTATATATAGTATACTTATCATGTAAAATTACACTTTAGAGTAACTTACGCCTAGAGACTTAGATTTTTCCTTGTTTATAGAGTGTAGTTGATGGCGTCCTCGTGAAGCTCATGATTGTGGCGTCCCTCGCTATGTATCAACTCATCCCTTCCGTGAGTCAACAAGTCTGGAGGGCGACACGAGAAGGCTTTTTGGTGTTTTAATGGCGCGCAATATGTACTTCGTGTTATCCTGAGCATAAATCATTGCCCAACGCTGCACTTGTCTCCTAACATGATGAGCGATGGTCTGTCTCATTATCTATAAATCTGTATAGATAAGCATAAGTGTGCGGCAACGACCAAGGACAAACTAGCCTGAATTTGACATCGATCACGCCCATCATCACATAACACTTCCTGCTTTGTGTCAGGTGTGAGGGGAATAGTGATGGGCGGCGGCGGCGGCGGTGGTGGTGGTGGTGGGAGTGGTGGTGGTGGTGATGGGAGTGGTGATGGTGTCAGGCAGAAGTAGGGCGGCTTGAGGGGCCAGCCGGTAGTGACAGACGGTGATGTGGTGGTGGTGGGGGTTAATAGTCGCTCTGTTATCCCGTTATCACGTTCTGATTAACTCAAGACGCTCATTAATGATCTAGCTCAGACCCAAGAAGGAGGAACCCATTTTCAAGCCCCTGGGATTTAGAGAACCGAATGTTTGGGGTCAGAGGGCTTGCTAATAATGGTGGGGACTGTATTTAAATTCTTGGGAGTTTCGTAAAGCCAAATCATGTCGCTCATTAATTATCTAGCCCAGACATAGGAAGTAGGAACCCATTTTTAAGCTTCCGGGATTTAGATAACTTTATTTTTGGGTCAGAGGGCTTGCTAATAAAGGCGATGACTGTATTTAAATTCTTGGGAGTTTCCTGTAGCATGTCGAGAGGGTTGAGTAATCACAGAGGCGCGCTGACCCCCATCCCACGCCCTGCCCCCCGATTTTAGCTCCGTCACTCACTTCAAGTTCTTGGTGAGGCAGAGGCAGGGTGGTGGTGGCGCTGGTGGGTGGTGGTAGCACTTGGCAAGGACCGTCTGTTACTCACGCCCCACTCAAGGCATTACGTAACACCTTCCTCAGGCCTCCCTACCGAGTGCCCTACTGTGCATAGCATATCACCAGCTGCCCCGCCCGAATATTCACCAAGTCTATGCGGGTATGTGGTTTCCGAGTGAAGACGCTGCTTAGGCTATAGTCTCCGAAACTAACCAAATTAGATTGTTCTCGAAAATATTCCTATCGTGATTACCCAGACAAACGATTTACCATTGTTCAGCGACAGGGACATCTATTCCTAATTCAACCCACCACACCGCCCTACACGCCCTCAACCCTCACTACTGCAGGAGCGTGTTTCAAGATAAACGCTGACATTGTTCCGAACGGGAAGTATGCGCCCGCCACTATTACAACATTCCACAACCTACACCCCCCACACGCCTCAAATCGCCCCACTACACCACTAGGGCTGCAGGATGTTCAGTGTTGATCAAGATCCAAAGGTGATGCGTGAGTGGCGACTGAGTGTGGAGGATCAATTTAGAAGAACCGTACTATTCTCTTCTCCCATGGCATCAAATATCAGTCAGTAAGCAGCAAGGGGTCAGGATTAGTCAGTGTTGATCAAGGTCCAAAGGTGATGCGTGAGCGGTGACCAAGGATAGTATATAGAGGTAGTATAGAGATTGTATATTATCCTTGGTGGTGATTGAGTGACTGAGTGTGGATGAGCCTGCAACACAAAGGCACGTGCTATTACATACATGCCAGGCCGCC
Source organism: Chionoecetes opilio (assembly GCA_016584305.1). NCBI lineage: Eukaryota > Metazoa > Arthropoda > Malacostraca > Decapoda > Majidae > Chionoecetes > Chionoecetes opilio. The sequence continues at coordinate 101,955 of JACEEZ010023504.1, read as the reverse complement.
ACATCCCACCGCACCCGCCGCGCATCACTGCCACACCCCAGGAAGCACCGCCGTCCATGGGGGGGTGGAAGCTGTCACCATGTAAACACGTGTGTAACCATGTGTACGTGTGCATGTATGTGTGTATATGCATGTGTACATAGATGAGTGACTATGTGTATGTGTGTGTGTGTGTGTGTGTGTGTTCATCTATTTTAGTTGTATTCATCTAGTTGTATTTTACTGGGCCTGAGCTACACTCGTATGGTCCCTCTCCATAGCTACATTTTTAATTTGATTTCTTAGTATTGTGTGTGTGTGTGTGTGGTGTGTTGTGTGTGTGACTGTGTGTGTGTGTGTGTGTGTGTGTGTGTGTGTGTGTGTGTGTGTGTGTGTGTGTGTGTGTTTCACTTTACGAGTATATAATTAAGTTGTTTTCAGTGAGCAAGTAGCACCCGAGCCAAGACAGAGCGACTATGATTCTTGGGTCGAAGGACATAGACGGGGGAGAGGCGGGATGGCAGGGCTGGAGGGGCTGACAAGGACAGGTTACAAGGGCGGGGGAGGACCAAGAGAAACAGGGCCAAGAACGCACGAGCACAAACATTAATTTGAACAAAGTCTAAAGTTTAAAGCACAGAGGTTGGGATGGGGTGGGGAGGGAGACGATATGGAGGCTGGGAAATTGACTGAGACAGAAAGGAGATAGTGTGACGATAGAGATAGATAGATAGATAGATAGATAGATATTTATTGACCATAGCATTATAAATTACATATAATATACTTGCTAATGAGACAAAACAGATAATGTCTAAAAATGAAGCTTTCCCGCTACACACGGATAACATGAGGGAAGTAATGTACTGTAATATGAATAGATGAATGAATACTCAGTGATAAAATGGAGTATAGTCATAGGTGTACGAAGGAAGGGTTACTCGTAGAGGTAATAAGGTTTAGTGAATCAAAATAATGAACCCGAATCGTAGTTCATGTATTTTTGTTTTGTTATGTGTGTGATCAAGGTAATTCATTCTGCGATGTGCCTGCAAGGACTATAGTAAGGGTCGTTAGTGATAGTATATTCGTGTGTGTGTGTTTGTGTGTTGTGTTGTTGTGTGTGTGTGGTGTTGTGTGTGGTGTTTTGTGTGTGTTGTGTGTGTGTGTGTGTGTGTGTGTGTGTGTGTGTGAGTGCACAAAGAATCTTGGGAAGTTTGGTGAACACGTCTTGGCGTCGAAAATAGTCTTGTGACTGGCCTGGCCGCTCGCTTCTGGTTGATGCCTCCTCCTCCTCCTCCTCCTCCTCCTCCTCCTCCTCCTCCTCCTCCTCTTCTTACTCTTCCTCCTCCTCCTCCTCCTCCTCCTCCTCCTCCTCCTCCTCCTCCTCCTCTCCTCCTCCTCCTCCTCCTCCTCCTCCTCCTCCTCCTCCTCCTCCTCCTCCTCCTCCTCCTCCTCCTCCTCCTCCTCCTCCTCCTCCTCCTCCTCCTCCTCCTCTCCTTCCTCCTCCTCCTCCTCCTCCTCCTCCTCCTCCTCCTCTCCCTCCTCCTCCTCCCTCCTCCTCCTCCTCCTCCTCCTCCTCCTCCTCTCTCCTCCTCCTCCTCCTCCTCCTCCTCCTCCTCTCCTCCTCCTCTTCTTACTCCTCCTCCTATACCTCCTCCTCCCTTCCTTCTGTCCCTTACTATTTTTCTTTAACCTTCCTTAGCTTCTTGACATCCATATTTACACCTTTACACTCCTTCTTTTCCTCCTTTTTCCACAACACCTCGTCATTTACACCCGCATCACCCACACACATAATCCAGTTCAGCATTACACCCAACCTTCCCCTTCCTTCCTTCCCCCCCACAACCACCATTCCACCACCACCACTATCATGCCAACACATATCACCCCACCTCCATTACCTCATGCACCATCACCACTCATCTGTATCAACCCCTACACCCCTATCCCAACAACACCACCCCTACACCACCACCACCACCACCTCTCTGCACTTCCAACTAAGGCTGTATCAACCCCTACACCCCTACACCAACAACACCACCCCTACACCACCACCACCACTACCTCTCTGCACTTCCAACTAAGGCTGTATCAACCCCTACACCCCTAAACCAACAACACCACCCCTACACCACCACCACCTCTCTGCACTTTCAACTAAGGCTGTATCAACCCCTACACCTCTACACCAACAACACCACCCCTACACCACCACCACCTCTCTGCACTTCCAACTAAGGCTGTATCAACCCCTACACCTCTACACCAACAACACCACCCCTACCACCACCACCACCACCTCTCTGCACTTCCAACTAAGGCTGTATCAACCCCTACACCTCTACACCAACAACACCACCCCTACACCACCACCACCTCTCTGCACTTCCAACTAAGGCTGTATCAACCCCTACACCCCTAAACCAACAACACCACCCCTACACCACCACCACCTCTCTGCACTTTCAACTAAGGCTGTATCAACCCCTACACCTCTACACCAACAACACCACCCCTACACCACCACCACCACCAACCTCTCTGCACTTCCAACTAAGGCTTTTGTACAGTCGTAGCTTCAGTATACAGTGTCCAAAACTCTCCCAGCAGTTCGTCGCAGATATTCGTCTAAATATAGTTTATAATAATAATATAATCTTTCCTCTATAGCTACTGATTCGTCCACCTCCTCCCGCTCTTCCTTTTCTCACTGTGAACACCTGCAATGGAGATCAGTGAACTTAACACACACACACGCACACAAAACAAAAAAAAAGTCTTTGCTATAAACCGTGAACAATATTTTTTTCCATCATAGTCGCTCAGAAAATGTGTCGCAATGACGTAGCCTATAGTGTGATTTTTTTTTTTTTTTTTTTTACTTTCTGTTTGAATACAACGCAGTGAACTTCATACCCCAGTGAGTCAGATGTATTACCCATGTCTCCTTTGTTCACTACCGTTCTCTTGCTTGGGTTTGTGGTATGTCATGCGTGCGTTATTCAAGAAGAACATGAACTACCACGTGTAGGTCTCACAGTCTCTTGTAGCGTCCTTATTTTCTTACGTTTTTATGTTCTTATGAAAACGTGAAGTAGATGCAAGATTAGGGTCGTATATTTGGAGTATCATATATATTACGATAAATAGTAATTCTTCGTGATTGCTTGAAGTGGACATTATTGCAGTCTGTAATAAGGGAACATCTCACTCAAAGTAGACGTTATAGAAGTCTTTTGTTTCATACTCCTAATTTTTCGTGTATTTTCATCACTTCGCTGATTTCAAATTTATGTTGATGTATTGTAGGTTAAGTGCTGCAGTGTGCGTGTGTGTGTGTGTGTGTGTGTGTGTGTGTGTGTGTGTGTGTGTGTGTGTGTGTGTGTGTGTGTGTGTTAAATCGCAGGATGTCATAGTTAGATTCACGATTTTTTTTCATGTTTGTGCTGCAGTCTAAAAAAAAACAACAACTCCAGACTCCGCCCCTCAGCTACAAGTGTCCTAATATAGTCCTTATGTCCTTAGTGTCCTTATAGTACGAGTCCTGTGGTTCGTGTTGGGTCGTGAGTGTTCGAGTGTGTTAGAGGTAATCGGGTTATGTACGACGTGTCATTTCGGAGGCTATAGAGAATGACTTTTCGAGAATATGTGACTATAAGAATCTTCTTCTTCGGCATACTCTTAGTTAGCGTCTGTATTCTCTCTCTCTCTCTCTCTCTCTCTCTCTCTCTCTCTCTCTCTCTCTCTCTCGCTCTCTCTCTCTCTCCTCTCTCTCCTCTCTCTCTCTCTCTCTCTCTCTCTCTCTCTCTCTCTCTCTCTCTCTCTCTCTCTCTCTCTCTCTCTCTCTCTCTCTCTCTCTCTCTCTCTCTCTCTCTCTCTCTCTCTCTCTCTCTCTCTCTCTCTCTCTCTCTCTCTCTCTCTCTCTCTCTCTCTCTCTCTCTCTCTCTCTCTGTTTGTAGTCTAGGCGTGGTCAGTTAATACAAAGCTTTATCAAAAACTACTTCACGGTTAGTAGTCCGCTAAATGGGAACCGGATGAAAGCTATGTGTTTAAAGTTTTGGAGCGAGTAAGTTTAGCTCAGCAGAACTATCAAGATATTTAAAGATTTGTAATTCCCAACAATCAGTCTCTCTCTGTCTCTTGGTTTTTTTTCTCTCTCTCTCTCTCTCTCTCTCTCTCTCTCTCTCTCTCTCTCTCTCTCTCTCTCTCTTATTATCCTGTCCCTGAGGTTGCAAATGTCACGACGACATTTACTTCACGTCGACGTCCAAATACCAACCAGTGTAGGAGAGGCAATATTTACCTCTAACAGGGGGCTTCAGGCGGTATCTCGTCACTCCTATCCCAGAAAAAGTTAGGCATTTCCTTATAAGATTAGCACATCTACGTACGCTTAACCCCTTCACGCCCAGATCTTTCCTTTGCTATATAAAATCGTCTGTTATTAGCCATAAAATTACGAAAAATAGCTTAATATACCAAGTTAGCTAGTGGACAAGGATACTAAACAGGTCATAGCGATAAACCCTTGCTTATATTCATCAAAATTGTCTAATGGTACCCAAATTAGAAAGAAAATTGCGTTGTGGGCCTCAAGGGGTTAAGATAATATATGTAAAGTGAGTATTGCATTGGATTCCTATAGTCGTTGGTGTAAAGCAAGATAGAAGAAAGCAGGAAGGCGAAGATAGAAGAAGCTAGGCATTGGTTTGGGCTATGTACGAAAAAACTTAGGGCTTTCCTTATTTAAGCATATCTACGTAACACTTCAGCTAATATATGTAAAGGAGTAACTGCTTTAGATTCCTTAACTCGTTGGTGTGTGCAGATAGGCATTGGTTTTGGCTATGTGTGGTGGTGGTATTAGGCATTAGGCATTAGTTAGGCATTCCCTACTAAAACTAAGCATACCTACGTACTCCAATATAATGTATGTAAAAGGAGTAACTGCTTTGGATTCTATTCACTCGTTGGTGTATGAAGTTAGGCGATGGGTTGAAGGTTAGGTTTTGGCTATATGTGGTGAGAGAAGAATATAGAAACTAAGCATACCTACGTACTTTAAGATAATATATATCAAGTATAGACGTCCAGCCTCTGGCCTCTTTGCTTTTGGCTCAGTTCTTGCGGCTGGAACGTGACAGCGAGCCACGTTCCAGCCAATTAACTCATTAACGTGAATTACTCATTAAGGGCTTGTTCTATGCAAAAAGTTTGTTGTTACAGATCCCCGTTGATTTTGACAGCACTACTTGGATGTCGAATATCAGCTCAATCCGACAATACTTAGGAGTAGTTTATGCTAATTACTCATTAAGGGCTTGTTTTGAAGGTTGAAGGTTAGGTTTTGGCTATATGTGGTGAGAGAAGAATATAGAAACTAAGCATACCTACGTACTTTAAGATAATATATATAAAGGAGTAACTGGTTTGGATTCCTTGACTCAGTGTATGAAGAAAGATAGGCAAGGGTTTTGGCTATGTGTGGTGGTGATATTAGGCATTCATTTCCTTATAAAACTAAGCATATCTATCGTACTCTAAGATAATATACGTAAAGGAGTACAGGTTTAGATTCCTTAACTCGTTGGTGTATGAAGTTAGGCAGTGGGTTGGAGGTTAGGTTTTGGCTATGTGTGGTGGTGATATTAGGCATTCATTTCTATAAACTAAGCTACTATCGACTCTTAAGATATATACGTAAAGGAGTACAGGTTTAGATTCCTTAACTCGTTGGTGTATGAAGTTAGGCAGTGGGTTGGAGGTTAGGTTTTGGCTATGTGTGGTGGTGAGAGGAGATTATAGAGAGCCAGCCAAGCCTCTGTTCTGCCCTGCGGGGATGGCAAGGGTGGGGTGCCAAGGGGACGGGCGTGGCGTGGCTGGCGGGAGGTTATCAGGTGAAAGTGCTGTGTGTGTTTGTGTATGTGTGTGTGTGTGTGTGTGTGTGTGTGTGTGTGTGTGTGTGTGTGTGTGTGTGTGTTGACTCGTGGTTGTTACATTTGCTCTCTTTCTTTCCCTTTTCTCCCTATACCTCACCATTACTTCTGCACACACACACACACACACACACACACACACACACACACACACACACACACACACACACACACACACACACACACACACACACACACACACACACACACACACACACACACACACACACACACACACACATTTATGGCTGTGGTTTGGTCCTGTCCTGCCAACATTGAACCCTCGGGAACACTGGGCTGGCTTCGTGGTGTTTCCGAGAAGGCGAAGGATAGTTATAAGGTCGATTGTGTGCTGATAGGGAGGTAAATATGCTCTGAATGTGATTTGTAAAGGAGAGAGAGAGAGAGAGAGAGAGAGAGAGAGAGAGAGAGAGAGAGAGAGAGAGGAGAGAGAGAGAGAGAGAGAGAGAGAGAGAGAATGAATCGAATATTTTTACTGTGGGCTGGTATACATTGGTGGAGGGGGTGGATGGTATATATTCAACACTTTTTAGACGTCAATTTCTTTTATATTTATGTATTTCATGTTTATTATGTTTTGTGTACTCATTTCATAATTATTACAACCTATCACCGATGTATTTATATTTCAATCTAATTTTAAGGCCCTACTGTACTTTTTGGGTAGGATTATAACATTGGATTTGATGACGTAGAGACATGGATACATTCTGCTACACATGATACTGCATTTGCTTCACACAGGTACGCAAGAAGTGTGGTAGTGACCTTATTCGTATGGTACAGGTATCGCCGTGTATGGTGGTAGTATGTCGGAACTTTCACATCGGGGCCTCATGCTACCTACATGTCGCGATGAAAGCTGTCTGGAGTGCATTGTCTGAGTATTTTAGAGAGGCAACGTGTGTGTGTGTGTGTGTGTGTGTGTGTGTGTGTGTGTGTGTGTGTGTGTGTTGTGTGTGTGTGTGTGTGTGTGTGTGTTGTGTGTTGAATGTTGAATTTTATGTGTTTAGTAGTTTATCGTAGTAGTAGTAGTTTTAGTAATTATTTTTTGTTGGACTACAGTTTGTTACTCAAAATTTGTGGGAATGTTTCATTTTTTGGACATTAAGTGTTTTGTCTATTTATTAATGATTTATGTGTAATTTATGTATAAAGCTGTGGTCAATAAATATCTATCTATCTATCTATAAATATCTATCTATCTATCTATCTATCTGTGTTGTGTGTGGTGTGTGTGTGTGTGTGTGTGTGTGTGTGTGTGTGTATTAACCTAGTTGTATTTACCTAGTTGTGTTTTACAGGGCCTGAGCTACACACGTGGGGTCCCGTCTCCGCATCTACATTTATCCAGTCTTTCTTTCAACTGGTGCACATTCTTTGCCGATATCACCTCCTCATTTAGTCCATTCCAAACTTCTACATATCTATGAGGGAAGCTGTACTTCTTTATGTTGTTCAGGCATCTCCCTTTTCCTATATTTTTTGTATGTGGGTGGGTGTGGGTGTGGGTGGGTGTATATGTGTCTATGTGTGTTGTGTGTGTGTGTGTGTGTGTGTGTGTGTGTGTGTGTGTGTGTGTGTGTGTGTGTGTGTGTGTGTGTTCGTAGCGTGCGTAAGGCTAATGTACTGAAACATTAATTTAGTATGTAATTACGACTTAAATTACTTCAAAAGAAAAACACCAAGGCACTTCCCAGACTGAATTGGCCCACCTATAGTGTTAGTACTCTCTTATTGTCTAATTTATAGGGGCTGTCAGCTAGCGGGAGTTTGGCTATTTCTTTCTTTACTTTTTGCCCTTGACCAGTCCGTTATGCTGTAAGAAAAGGGAATAACGGTAGTGATGTTCTTGTGGCCTGAACGTTCGATGAGGTAAACAAATAGAGAAAGTGTAGTTTGTTGGTATGTTATTGTACCTAAAATACCTCTGTTTGAAATGAAATAAGAAAACAAAGAGTAATTTTGCAAAGTTATCAATAAGTGTATACCAGGAAAACAATAATAATAATAATAATAATAATAATAATAATAATAATAATAATAATAATAATAATAATAATAATAATAATAATACATAAAGAGTAATTTTCCAAAGTTATCAATAAGTGTATACCAGGAAAACAATATATAATAATATAATAATAATAATAATAATAATAATAATAATAATAATAATAATAATAACATAAAGAGTAATTTTCAAAGTATTGTAAGTGTATACCAGGAAAACAACAACAATAATAATAATAATAATAATAATAATAATAATAATAATAATAATAATAATAATAATAATACATAAAGAGTAATTTTCCAAAGTTATCAATAAGTGTATACCAGGAAAACAATAATAATAATAATAATAAATAATAATAATAATAATAATAATAATAATAATAATAAAATACATAAAGAGTAATTTTCCAAAGTTATCAATAAGTGTATACCAGGAAAAACAACAATAATAATAATAATAATAATAATAATAATAATAATAATAATAATAATAATAATAATACATAAAGAGTATTTTCAAAGCTATTGGTAAGTGTATACAAAGAAAACAATGAGACTTAAAGGATGATATGGTGATAAAAACTTCATAACATTACTTCTCATAAACAAACCAATAAATTTTCTATCATTTTCTCTTTACTCTTTCTAGTGTATGAAATTGAAAGAAAAAATAAAGAATAATTTTTCAAAGTTATCAATAAGTTTATACCAGAAAAAAACTGACTTCAACGAGAATATAACGATAAAAAAAAGCTTCCCACATTACTTCTTAAAAACAAACCAATTATTTTTGTTCTCATTTTGTCTTTACTCTTTCTAATGTATGAAATGTAATAAGATAATAGTCATTTTTCACAGTTATCAATAAATGTATACAAAGAAAAAAATAACACACGAGAATATAGTGATAATAAACTCCCAACCATTACTTCTTAAAAACAGGCCAATTATTTCTCCTCTCATTTTCTCTTTACTCTTTTCTAATTTAAGATTCTTGCACGCTATCCTGCGGGCATGGCCTTGACTATCCTTACCGTACGAGACTCTCTCACCCCGACCTTTAAACACTGCCTCGATCCACCGGACCACCAATCTCTCCTTACATTCCTCTCCATCTTATTACTATTATTATTAGTATATTACTCTTCTCGATCTTACATTCTCTCCTAACGCCCTTTATCCGTCCCTTAACCCTTCCACGCCCAGATCTTTCCTTTGATTCATAAAATCGTCTGTTGTTAGCCATAAAATAACAAAAAGTAGGTAACTGAATATAGCAAATTAGTTAGTGGACAAATATACTAAACAGGTCATATCTATAAAAGTATTGCTTATATTAATTAAAATCGTCTATTGGTAGCCAAATTACAATATAAATTACGTTCTGGGCCTCAAGGGGTTAAGGAAAGATAACACTAATCCCTCGCTATACCAAATACCATCACATCAACACTCTAAATTACTTTCTAAAACAAACATAATTTTTTTCCT
>JACEEZ010023504.1:75000-90000 GCA_016584305.1 Chionoecetes opilio | reverse complement strand
ACACTGGCCTACTTTTGGTGTGTCTGGTGGTGACGTTTTGTTCATCGTTCGGTGACGGATCGGTGGTGGTGGTGGTGGTGAGGCGGGGCGGTCGATGACACCCTTTGCGTCTATCCGGGAAATCCCAACGTAAGTCTGATGCAGGTATAAGATTGATTTAATAGGTATATCTTGTTTTAAGTGTGATTTTTTTTTGAATATTTTGATGTAAAGTATGAATGATTTATTGAAGTTCGTAAGTGAATGAGGGAAGATAACATTGTCGATTTCTTTCTTTATTTTTTTACTTTATAATTTGTGTATTTTGATGTAAAGTACGAATTTTGTTTTTGCAGTTCGTAAGGGTATTAGGAAAAATTACATTATCGATTTTTTTGGGGTATTAGGGGGGTGAAGGACAACTTGAATGACTTGGGTGGTTGGATGACTTGGGGGGTTGGATGACTTGGGAGGTTGGATGACTTGGGGGGTTGGATGACTTGGGGGGTTGGATGACTTGGGGGGTTGGATGACTTGGGTGGTTGGATGACTTGGGTGGTTGGATGACTTGGGGGGTTGGATGACTTGGGGGGTTGGATGACTTGGGTGGTTGGATGACTTGGGGGGTTGGATGACTTGGGGGGTTGGATGACTTGGGGGGTTGGATGACTTGGGTGGTTGGCTGATAACGATATGCGTGTCCCACCTATAGTCTATTTTTTTAACGAGGCAAAAATTCCATTCTATCTTAAGGTCTCATGCTTACAATTATGCTTATGGTTACCTGATAATATGGTTAATTATGATAAAATACAGCTGACATTTAGAAGAAGTGTAGTATTCCCTTCTCCTGGCATCAAATATCAGTCAGTAAGCAGCAAGGAGTCCAGATTTTTTGCCTCGTTAAAAAAAATAGACTATAGATACGTATAGCGAAAGAGGCGTAGGAGTAGGGAGAATAAGAAGTGATAAAGGTGGAGGGCTTGTAAGGTGGACGGCTTGTAAGGTGGACGGCTTGTAATGGAAGAGAGGGGGTGAAGGGAGAGATAGGGACATTTTTCTGTGACATTTTTTACCTGTGACTTTTTATCCTTTGACTCTCTCCTACAATCAGTAAGTGAAGGGGTGTGAGGCAGAGAGAGAGGGATGAGGGTGTGTGATGTCATTCTTGTTAACTCGAGTGTCTCTCCCCTCGTACGGCTTCCAGAAATGTCAGGTAATGGGAGACATAATGAGGGCAGAGAGTAAGGAGGAATGAAGAGCTTAATGCTAAAGATAAGTCTAGAAAACGGTGTAACATTCAATGATACACGCTTCTGATTGGATATTGAATTATATTGTAGTGGTTTAGGTTGAGATTAGGTATTAGGTTTATATTGTATTGGTATAGATAGATTAGGTTGTTGAATAGATAGTAGGTTGAAGAGGGTTTCTGGCCGCGTCAAGATGGGACTGAGGCGTGTGTGGTGCTGACGGGGCTCTGACGCGGCAAGGACAGCGGTACACTTTTCCGCTAAGTAACAGAGTTTAGTGTTTCCGGTGGGAGAAGTCATGACGCGTGCACGACTTATCATGACGTACCTACCTACAGGGGGCTTATCGGGACGCATATACAGGGCTTATCATGACGCATATACAGGGCTTATCATGACCATTACAGGGGGTTTACGGGACGCATATACAGGGCTTTATCATGACGCATATACTAGGTTTGACGATATACAGGGGGCTTATCATGCCGCAGTATACAGGGCTATCATGACGGCATTGGGGGTTATGACGCATACGGGGCTTCTGACGCTATACAAGGCTTATCATGACGCTAACAGGGCTTTCAGACGCTAGTACAGGTTTAGACGCATTACAGGTGGGAATCATGACGCATATCGGCTTACTGACGTAATACATGGGCTTACATACGCATATACAGGGGGCTTATCGGGACGCATATACAGGGCTTATCATGACGCATATACAGGGGCTTATCATGACGCATATACAGGGCTTATCATGACGCATATACAGGGCTTATCATGACGCATATACAGCTCATGCGCATATACGGGCTTATCATGACGCATATACAGGGGGCTTATCATGACGCATATACAGGGCTTATCATGACGCATATACAGGGGGCTTATCGACGCTATACGCTTTCATGACGCATATACAGGGGGCTTATCGGACGCATATACAGGCTTATCATGACGCATATACAGGGGGCTTATCATGACGTATATACAGGGCTTATCATGACGCATATACAGGGGGCTTATCATGGACGCATATACAGGGCTTATCATGACGCATATACAGGGGGCTTATCGGGACGCATATACAGGGCTTATCATGACGCATATACAGGGCTTATCATGACGCATATACAGGGCTTATCATGACGCATATACAGGGCTTATCATGACGCATATACAGGGCTTATCATGACGCATATACAGAGCTTATCATGACGCATATACAGGGCTTATCATGACGCATATACAGGGCTTATCATGACGCATATACAGAGCTTATCATGACGCATATACAGGGCTTATCATGACGCATATACAGGGGGCTTATCATGACGCATATACAGGGCTTATCATGACGCATATACAGAGCTTATCATGACGCATATACAGGGCTTATCATGACGCATATACAGGGCTTATCATGACGCATATACAGAGCTTATCATGACGCATATACAGGGCTTATCATGACGCATATACAGGGGGCTTATCATGACGCATATACAGGGGGCTTATCAGGCCTCGCACGGCCCTTGTCAGGACGCTTTCAGGACGTATCTTGACGCGTGTAGGAGTTATCATGGACTAAAGGTACGGGACTGAACTTTTGTGATATCTTGGACACATACTCAAGATGCTTGGATACTTATGGTCAAGGGTTAATGCGACGGAGATGAGCACCGAGGCCACGTGAAACATTGTGTATGCCCCCATCTTTACCTTTGGATACATACAACAACAAAAATACGTTAAATGCAAAAACAAAAAAATATGATAATAACATTTTCAGGAAAGAAATGAGCGTCGTATGACTTGACTCTTAGCACCGGAATGTCAGTAACGAAATGGTTCAGTGGTGTAGAAAGTAAAAAAAAAAAAAAAATAAGGTATTATATTTATGACAAAGGCAAGATATATTTGAATTTTTCTGGTAATTTTTCTCTCTATCACTCATACGAATAGCAAAGGTAAAGGCACCGACAGCCGTTCCGAGTGATGCATCCGTCATCGTGAACCTGCCTGGGTGTCCCTCCCAAGACCTAGATATATAGGTCTTGTCTTGGTCCCTCCCATGAAGTGTTGGCGAGTGTGTGATGATCGTACTTCTTGAAAACCGTGCGAGCCAACTTGTGAATATGAATACTTTTAATATCGTGTGGAACTCTGTGAGGGTAGGGATGGGTGAAGGGGCACGTGGTAAGCGTATTAGTGTAATGAAGAGTCAAAGTACCACCCACTGCTTTACTTGCGAAAATTCGATGACCTTTCCTTCAGACACTGTACTGTAGCAATGCGTGTGAGTATGTGTATTGGAACGCATTTCATCATGTGTGAAATGACTAAACATCGAGAGGGGTGGAGTGTGAAGGAAAAGGGTGGTGAAGACTGACGTTTCATGACTGACATGTGTGTGATCTTGCGAGACAATGCTCTGACGATAAGGAAACAGAACAACGACCCACACATAAACCGTGATGAAAAGAAAAAAGAAGAAGAAAAAGAAACATATCGAAATCATGAGTTTATTTCAAATGCTAGAAACTCTGTACACTCTTAGAAAAGAAGGGTAGGAAAAGGGTAGAAAAAGGGTGTTTGTAGTGATGAAATACTGCTACCCTTTTTCTACTTTTACAAATATACCCTTTTGCAACCCTAAATATACCCTTTTCCAACCCCAAATATACCCTTTCTCAACCCTCTCGTCTAAAAAGGGTAGATAAAGGGTAGATGAAGGGTATAATCGGCAGCATCTACCCTCCAGCCTGGACATAGGGTATAAAAAGGGTAGTGATGGTGCGATGTAACAATTCTACCCTTAATATACCCCTTATTTCTGAGAGTGTACTGTTTATGTTCGTAAACGTATATTTTCCTCAGAATCACTAAAGCTTTTCCATATTGAAGGGAATTAATATACTAGCCAAGCGAAAAATTCTACAAAGGCTATGTCACATTTCCTTTCGTGTTTTTTATTCATCTAGTTTGCTTTCGAAGAGCAAAGATTCCTTACCACAATTGTCGTGTGTAGCTATCTTTGTCCTTCTTGTAAGACTAAATAGAGGTGTCTTTTGTTTGAATTTTGCTGCAGACAAGGGATAAATGATCAGTGTACACCATTTATTTGAATGTTCTGATATGCTTTACACAATTATTCAGTCACCTGTTGTTGACTAACACTGGCGTTGAAGGTTGAGATCGTGACAAGTATTATACACGCGTAGAAATGCTTTGCCTTGATCCAAACACAGGCAAATCTAAGGTCAGGGCAGATGGGAAGGGCGACCGTCCCACCACTCAAACTGAATCTTATGTTTACCTATAAATCTATAACCAATAGTAAGGCTAAACGTCTATCATCGTGAACCTTCAATTCTCCTATTCCTGTTGGTACTCAATAACTTACGAGTTACGAGCGGATGTCGGCCATTCGTCGGCAAACAGGTCCTCGGGATCCATACTTGGGCCACCACCATCCTGAATACTACAATCTGGTACATGCCCCTGACTGACACGTATCGACACAACACTCATATCTCTTATTTTTTAAACATGATGGAGTGTGCCTTGTAATGATGTCTTTGTGTAACCTTTCAAACTACTTCGGAGAGTTACATTTCCCTCCTACATCAACCGCGACCACACATTGAGCGACAAATATTAGCATACGTAATCAGCCTATAGTGTGTGACATTCCACTAGTCGCCTTCACTTTAACCTGAGACACGCTCGAGACTTTTCATTGTGTTTATATATAAATTTTTTTTCCGTATTCTGCAGAACACCATTTGAATCACCAGGTGCAAATATATAGATCACGTGCAATGGGAAAGACATTTTGACAACCCTGATACGTATAATAGGTCATAATTTTATATATATAGGTCGTTATAGGTCATTGTTTAATCAATACGTGATATAAAATTTTACGATTAATTAAAATTGATTTGTTAAGCATGATTTTATACTTCCAAGGTTTTTCTGATCCATATTATCCTCAAGGATCTGCACGAGCCTGTAACCTTTGAAGACTTTCCTCCCTATGTTTACCTGAAGCTGGTGAAAGTTTAGGGACTGAAGGCCACCTACATTTCCCTTTATTCACCTGACGTCACATTCGTTAGTCACCTGGCACGCTGTTCCTGATTTTTATTTTCATCGACACTTTTAGATACTGCAATGCATGTGATGTGCTTGGACAAGGCGAGGTTATGAGGCGAGTTATGAAGGGAGGTGGTAATATAGATTGGGAGGGAGGAGGTGTGTGCACGGTGTATCAGTGATAAGGTTGATGAAGTAAACGGGATGGTTAGGGAAGGAGCTGGAAGGGACTGGTGAGGGAAGGAGTGAGGAAGAGAGTAGGCGTGGATCTGATTAAGAAAGTGACAAATATTAATTTAATATCATGCAAATCCCCCATCCCTGCCTTTACCCACGGGGGCGATATATAAGATGTCTTATTTGAATATTTCTATATAGGTTAAACCAGTGGTGATCCGTGTTAATGCTGTGCTTGCTTGTGTTTCAGGCGTGCTGGGTGTACAGTGACTCGGCGTCGCGGCCGGCTCACTAAATATAGAGCTGGCAAGCGGAGGCCCCGGTTGGTGCTAGTCCCTCTTCTGCTGGCGGACACTGGTGCTGCCCCGCCCCCGCTGGCCCACTTCCCTCCCCACAGCCGCCGCCGCTGCTGCGCCACACCGAGGCTCAACACCTGCACCGCCTTGCACCATAAAGATGAATCCGCCGAGCAACCATCCACGGAGGGCCTTCCACCACCACTCTTTACGAGCCTGACTGTCGCCCTCCAGAAAATTCCTGACCTAGCGGGTCACGGCGCAACTACCGCTCCTGGGAGTGGTGGCTGCGCAGCGGGGCAGTGCTAGCCAGGTGCCATAGTGCCACAGTGCGTGAGTGTGGGCACCTCCCGACAGTACTGTCGCTGGTGTTCAGTGAGACTGCGACGAAGTGAGACAGTGCAAGTGATGGTGTAGGAACCATGCCCGTGCCGCCATCCTCGCCCTCCGGGGGCACCAGGTTCTCCACCTACAGTTCTTACCGTAGTCCGTCCTCGTCCTCTTACTTGGGACGCACCACTTCCCTCGACCGCACCCCGTACACCACCTCCAGTACCTATGGAAGCTCCTATTCCAGCGGTACTTACAGCGGGTACGGGAATTACCCCAGCAGCAAATATGCACTTCCGCCGCGACCCTCCTATTCGGCGTCGTCCGACACGTATCGCAGCAGCCGCAGCCTTCGTCAGTCCCCGGCCAGGCCATCCTACTCCAGAATCAACTCCGACTCTCACCTGGAATCGTCGTCGCCGTCGTCGACAACTTCCCGTTACAGTTCGCGATATTTGCGAGACTCATCTGCCTCGCGAGACTCTGGATATGGATCGCGCCTGACCTCGCGAGATCGCTCCGCCGACTACGTTAACGGCAACTCTTACGACACGAGCCACTTCGGGCCATCGTCTTCATCCTACGCCAGCAACTACCGATGGGATTCCCGCGACAAGGGCAAGACGGAAGAAAATGACATCGCTAGTCAAAACGGCGACGCTGAAAAGGTGCGGATAAGTGACCGCATCCGAGCCTTCGAAACTCGCCCGGCCAGGGAAAGAGTGCTGGGCCTCCTGGCGGGGCGGGAAACGTTGCCCTCCACCCGCGACACCTACACTGGATCCAGTCGCCTGACGTCTGAGCGGGACAGTAGTGTGACCCGTCGCCGCCTTGCTGCCCTCTCCACTGACACTTCCTCTCGCTCCCCTTCCATCCTTAGTAAGGTCTCCACTGAGAGTACTTTGAGGGAAATACGCGATGGCAGCAGCAGCAGCAGCAGCAGCAAGCACGAGGGCGCGGAGGGGAGGCGGCCCTCGGTGACGGAATTGTGCAGGAAGTACGACACCAACCACAACGTGACCAACGGCGTGTCGCGGCAGGAGGATGAGGGCGAGGGCAGCGACGGCAGCGGATACTCCAGCCTCCTTTCAACCCGCAAACGTGGTGACGCCTCCTCCCTCAGTGACCGAACAGACTCTCCCACCACCCTCCGCCTTGACTCTCCAAGCAGCATCCGCGTCAACTCGCCTGTGTCCCTGAGGAAAAACTCCCCCGCCAAGGCCCGTTTGGATTCTCCCGTAGGGTGTCACCGGGAGTCCCCCAGCAGGAGGCGGGTGGACTCCTCGGGCGAGAGAGACGGCCGCTCTTCCCCCTCGTCAACGGGATATTAGATAAGGTATGTGACGCTACTGTTTCCTTATCACCCACCCGCTCTCTTTCTATACCACTGTCTTGCCTCAAAAACCTCACCCTTCTCTCTACTATAGTTAAATATAGACACCTCACGTTATCTTATTTATCGTTCTTGCATGCTTTTTTTCCATTTTTATTATAAAAAAGTTTAAATTACAATTGAGGAGGAAAAAGACATGAGCCTCCTCTTCATGCATAATTCGGTGAAGCTGTTGCCTGCTCTGGAATATTTGTTTACGATTCGCATGAGTGTGTTTAACTGGACCATATCTGGATTTCATTTGGTTTAATCTGAAGCTATTTATACCGCGCGGTGGAGGGTGAGAGACCGAGTGAGTACTTCAGGTGGGCGGGTTGCGTGTGCCCTCCTCGCCGCGGGGACAATGGCAGAGAGTAGCACAGTTTGGTTGGAGACGCTGGGTATCCAATTTCAAATCCTCGAAAAAAATATATATATTCACTTCTCTCTCTCTCACTCTCTCTCCCTCTCTGTTGTTCTCTCTCTCTCTCTCTCTCTCTCTCTCTCTCTCTCTCTCTCTCTCTCTCTCTCTCTCTCTCTCTCTCTCTCTCTCTCTCTGTTAGGAAATAGCACAGTGGGACAGTTTTGGAGGCGCGCAAGGAATCCAATTTTAGATGCTCGATAAAAAAAGAAAACACCAAATATTCATCTCTCTCTCTCTCTCTCTCTCTCTCTCTCTCTCTCTCTCTCTCTCTCTCTCTCTCTCTCTCTCTCTGTTGGGAAATATTTACTTCAGAGAGTAAGTGATGGAGAAGAACGGAAGGAGGAGGAAATGGAATGTGTTGAGGAAGAGGGGAGGAAAGTGGGGGTGAAGGTGGTGGGAGGGGAAGGTATGAGAGTGGGGAAGGAACTGCATTGGGTTCCGAGAGTTAAGGTGCGCGGGTGTTGTCATGGGAGTGGGTAGTGGAGGAGAAAGGATACGGAAGTTATCTATCTATCTATCGATCTATATTATATTTCTCTCTCT
Organism: Chionoecetes opilio; assembly: GCA_016584305.1. Taxonomy (NCBI): domain Eukaryota; kingdom Metazoa; phylum Arthropoda; class Malacostraca; order Decapoda; family Majidae; genus Chionoecetes; species Chionoecetes opilio. The sequence continues at coordinate 81,525 of JACEEZ010023504.1, read as the reverse complement.
CTCTCTCTCTCTCTCTCCTCTCTCTCTCTCTCTCTCTCTCTCTCTCTCTCTCTCTCTCTCTCTCTCTCTCTCTCCTCTCCTCTCTCTCTCTCTCTCTCTCTCATTTATCTTATCATATTCTATCATCTATCATACTCTTCATATATTATATATATATATATATATAACTTTTTTTGAAGAGGAATTGATGGGAGCTATAAATCTTGCCTTACGTTTTTTTCATTATTTTTATCGTGACTTTTGGCTCGGCAGTCACCTACCGTGAGACCCGCGGGAGGCGCCCAGCTGTTCTAGGAGAGCGTGTGCGTAGTCTTCGGAAGAAAATTGAAAGGCGAAGTAAGACAAGATGGTGCGTGTGTTGTTAGAAAAATTACGTGAGGCTGAGGGAGATCAGCGCAGCGCGACGCCCGTCACGTGGCGGCCAGGAGATGTCCCTCAACTGCAACACGTGTGTGATGCCACCCTGGTTCTGGTGCGCCTCGGTGCTGCACACTTCCCTTGCACGCTGCTCGGTTTTGCCTTCGAAGCATTTCAGGCACCATTTTTACGCTGCAGTAAGTGTCAAAATTTGCCGCGCGCACACACACACACACACACACACACACACACACACACACACACACACACACACGTGTGAATGTGTGTGTGGATAGTAATATGATAGTAGGAAAATCTTATTACGGCAAGGCAATGCGTTGACGAGTCTTTCACGTGCGCATCGGCATTGATCAAAACTGTTAAAGTTTCAGTAAAGGTGATTTTGAAGGAGCAGAGCAACAGAAGCATCAGCAGATCTGCTAATGTGTATGCCTGGCTTCTGGCCACAGCCACTGCACTGTGTCCGATGCCGCAGCCGTGATGCTATGCCCAAAGAGTGGTCGTCGCATGGCGAGTGTTTGCCCCAAACACCATCGCCCTAACCTCCAGTTGTTTTGTTTCTGGATAAATTAAGTGTGTGATCTAGATAACTGCCTTCGTTACGAGGTGTATCTTCCAATGTCATTACAAGAAGCCATCACAAAGGTCCACCAAGATGGGCCGCGCAGTCACCGAGGCTCGCCACCATCACCCAATATTTTCACACGAATTGACGGGTAATGCAAAATTCAAACCACTGAACCACTGAACAAACACTGAGGTGTTCCAGTAATCCTTATCTTTCGGCACCACTTCAAGAGCTCCTTCATACAGTGGCTTCAGCAAACACGAGGTGAGTGAACATGAATAATGAAGGGCTGAACAGGATGCCGAGGGCGTTACCTTGTATACTATCTCGAACACGTGACTCAAAGGCACTTCACTTCACACTCACCTACAATTATATTCATGCGTAGTTTGTTGGTGCAGAATAAATATTTGTCGCACACACTCACACAAGGGTGCATGTGACACTGCCCTTGAAGCTCATGAATACCGTCCTTGCCCGTCACTCAATAGGCTGGTTCGCGCCCTGCTCAAGGCTGCTACAGTTTATCGCTGACGAACCGGGCAGTTACTGTTTCCCTTGAACAAGTAGATGGGGTTCGTGGTGTTTGAGGTCCAAGCCAAGGATAATATACCTCTATGAGTCTATATACTATCCTTGGTCCCAGCGTTACCCATATATCGGTCACTATAATCTCTTAAGTTCTTTAAGAGAGAGTCTGGGTGACGACCACTCGTCCACAACACAGTGACGGGTGAGTAACACACGCACACGCAGAGGAACTATTCGGAAAATCGCTACATCCGTTCTCATTTTAAAGAGAGAGAGAGAGAGAGAGAGAGAGAGAGAGAGAGAGAGAGAGAGAGAGAGAGAGAGAGAGAGAGAGAGAGAGAGAGAGAGAGAGAGAGAAAAACTTCCAGGAGATTTCACAGAAGATGGACATGTTTACCTCTAAGCTCCTATCTGTTCATTTATGATATATTACTATTATTATTATTATTATTATTATAATTATCATAATTGTCTTTAATAAATATCAGTATCATTATTATTATTATTATTATTATTATTATTATATTATTGTTATTATTATTAGTTATTTTATATTATTATTATTATTATTATTTTATTATTATTATTATTATTATTATTATTATTATTATTATTATTATTATTATTATTAATATTGTTGTTGTTGTTATTATCATTATTCAGGACGAGTGCGCATATAGCCCCGCCAGGTGCCTTGAGGTGCTATCACGCGGGAGTGTTTGAGTCTCAAGGGGTGTTGTCTGATTCTCGAGGCTGAGTAGGCAGCGTCACGCCGGCCCCACACCTGCTCCTCCTTGTGACGGGGAGCAGTCTGGTGGCCGGCATGACGTCACCTTCCCCTGCTCTCCTGTGGGGGGCAGCAGGGCATGTGTGGTGGGTGTCTGAAGGAGGTGGTGCATCACTTGGCCGTTTATCCCGCAGCCCAAGGTCCGTGGGGAGATAGAGGCCGGTTACAACGGGACCCGAAGTCGGTATCGGAGAGATCGAGTGAAGGAGCGAGTGGCGGCCAGGCTGCAGCGGGAGGTAACGTAACGTGTTCCTGCTGAGTCCTGACCCTCGACGCCTGAGTTTTGCTTTGATGCGCCTGCTCACAGCCCGCGAGACTAACGTTGTTACCTGGTATAGCTGTATCTTAGCCACCCTCCTCTCTGTACGCAGCTAACCTTTTCCATAGACTAGCGCTACTGGCTGAGTGGAGTTCTAATAGATGGCGTTTTTCGTAGACTAACTATAGTCATTCCTGCATCAGGTGCCGAAGGGGTGTGAAATTTTTCCTACCTGAAGGCGCCTGCATGGAGGATACATCGCCGCTGAAGGTTTAGCTTTTTTTTCGCGCTCTACATGCTTTTTTGTGTAGATTTCGTGAATTCTCCTTTATAAATTCTTGACATACATACTCCAAGAATTAGAACACATCAGCGCATGTTCCGTGTTCGCTGTGATGATTCTTGAAATGCTGTAAATCTGTATGAATATTATGCTGTGTCAATATATTTCTACATTTGGAGAAACCCACCAAGTCCCGTGACAGTTTAGTCTCCGGCAGCGGTGCGGAGGCTTGTTTATGCCGGCGAGACATGATCCCCTTTCCCTCAAACACCTGTTGCGCTGGCCTCATTCCCTTTCCCAGAACACATTTGGTACAGAAATGTCACGATTGCATTGCGACTTGGCTTTGTCTTGTCTACCTGTCCAGATGAGCCACACAGGTCGCTATGAGGAGGAACGGGGGAGACAGGTGAAAGGCTTAGATAGTATTCTTCGCGTGACATCACAGTCTTCAGCAAGGAATGTCAACATGCACCAGAACGACCACCCCGTCGGAACTCAATGTAGTCTTCAGCAGTGGCGGGTGACGTGGCTTGGGTGTCCCGCTGTTGTGGTCTGTAATGTGGCAGAGTCGTGACAGCAGCGGGAAGGAGGACACAGTGTTGGCTGGCCACTGGGAGACCACAGCCGGGTTGGGGTCCAGTGGCTTGGTTAAAAACAAGGGTATTCTTGGGTACCTCTGGCGCTGTGCCAATCTGCTAGGCGCTGCTCTGTGCCACTTCCAAGCGTGCCCCATATAGCTCCTGCCCTGACCATTGCACCTCTCTCTCTCTCTCTCTCTCTCTCTCTCTCTCTCTCTCTCTCTTCTCTCTCCTCTCTCTCTCTCTCTTCTCTCTCTCTCTCTCTCTCTCTTATCCATTAACCTTTTTCAATATAGAAAAGTGGTAACATATCCCAAAGGTTACGTTGAATTAATCATTGCAAGGTTTTTACTCTCGGTCGAAGGCTCTGGTTCCATAATGGCGAAATGTATATTTAATTTCGCATGATATTTCTTATGTTTGTGTTCAGGTGAGAGTTATAATACGGTATGTTCCCGGCTTCCTACTTTTCCTCGTCGCAACATTCTGCTCTTCGTCTCGGCGGCAGTGCATTACGTCAGCTGTGCTCAGAAGATGGCACCGAACACCCACAGACTTGATTCATACATAGTAGTTTATGAAGACGTGGACTAATGGTATAACTTCCCTCCCACTTCTCAAGAAAATGATATGTAATTCTATTTTTTCCAAGATATTATCAAACTTACGTTGTCTTGCTCGTGCTTCTTATGATCATTGATATTTTCTCTTTAAATCGTCTGATGTTAGAACTTTTGTATTGTGTCGTTTGTCTTTTTATTGTTGTTTCTTCAATGCAACGCGCAGTGTCATGATGTTGTTTACGAGTCAAAGCTATTACGCTATCTTGAGTCTCCCTGATAGCAGCGATAACCCGATTATTTCATCATGTTATCAGAAGAGGGTTAAACATTTTTCATACTCGTTTAGAAGCACACACACACACACACACACACACACACACACACACACACACACACACACACACACACACACACACACACGACACATAATATATAAACCTTTCTCTTCCTGATTCTCTTTCCAATTTCTCTCCGAACATGCGACGTGTTTCTTATACCAATTTAAGACAGTTCTCCCTCCCTATATTTCCCATTTTCTTCTTGTTTAAGCACACACTCAAATATATTTCAAGTGCATTCGTATTGACATTCCTGCACATACAGAGGTCCATATATTTATTTGATGTCTCTATTTACCTTGCCTCGATATGCGGGTGCAGGTCAATTGGTACTGAAGTCAAGTGATCCCCAAGTTATTTCGGCCCCAAGTCATATGAGACCCAAGATATATGGGTATCAAATCAATCGTGACTCCTATGATATGCACCTTAATTTTGTAAGCCCAATTTTTTTTCTTCTATTTTTCTCAATTTTTCTCTTGTGTCCCCACGCCCCATACTCTACACACATATTCATCCTCGTATTACTCTGTTCGCATCCACTTCAGCTTTATGAAACACGCCGCGCCCTCCTGATGGCACCATTCCATCACCTGGTGTCTCGGGTTACTAGCCTGCCCACCGCTTCCTCTTGGCATCCTCCCCCCTGCCCCCTATCTCTCTCTCTCTCTCTCTCTCTCTCTCTCTCTCTCTCTCTCTCTCTCTCTTTCTCATCTTTTTCTTTCTCCTTACTCATTCTCTCTCTCTCTCTCTCTCTCTCTCTCTCTCTCTCTCTCTCTCTCTCTCTCTCTCTCTTTTCTTTTAATTTTTTTTAAATCTTTCTTTAACAATTAAATCCATGCTTAAAGTAGTGATTAGGCAGTAAATATCTCTCTCTCTCTCTCTCTCTCTCTCTCTCTCTCTCTCTCTCTCTCTCTCTCTCTCTCTCTCTCTCTCTCTCTCTCTCTCTCTCTCTCTCTCTCTCTCTCTCTCTCTCTCTCTCATTCTATCTTCTATCTTCTCTCTCTCATCTTCTTCCTATTCTTAAATTTTAATTTTATTTTGACAGTTTATTGATTACACAGATGACTTAAAAGGTAGATAAGTTCAGGCAGTAAATATTCTCTCTCTCTCTCTCTCTCTCTCTCTCTCTCTCTCTCTCTCTCTCTCTCTCTCTCTCTCTCCTCCTCTCTCTCTCCTCTCTCTCTCTCTCTCTCTCTCTCACCACAGTGTTTGATAGAATCTTAATCGATGAGATGTGTTTACGTAACTAGATCTTAAATAATGGGGTCGTCAGATTACGAATATCATGGTTGTGCCATGTAGTTAGTTCTCCGTCAGGCGGGGCTTCGGTTCTTAGTGCCAAATGGTTCGTAATTCTATAGCCTGTTCATTCCGACCTAATTCGAGTATAGAAGGAAATGAACTTAGGCAAATTTGTAAGCCCAATGCTGATAAGATACTGCCATATATATAGAATTGCGTGATTTTTCTAAGTTCTTGTTATAATATACTCTATAAATTTCGAGATAAAGATGCTCTGAGAATGAACTGAGTAAAGTATGAGCGTCTGTGTCAATCTGTGCACACCTTTACCCATGATTTGACCTATTTATAAAGGTTTATTTTACCCATTTATAAAGGTGCACTAAGAATGATCAGAGTAAAGTATGCGCGTTTGTGACAACCTGTGTACACCTTTTGCTGTGTCAGTGTGTGGCGTATCTCCGCTAATCATGCCCTCATTTTCCTGTTCTGAAAGCGTGAAGGTAATTCGTGAAGCAGAAGAAGAAGAAGGAGATGAAGCTGGAGGAGAAGAGGAGAAAAAGAAGAAGAAAAAGAGGAGAAGAAGAAGAAAAAAGAAGAAGAAAAAGAGGAAGGAAGAGAGAGAGAGAGAGAGAGAGAGAGAGAGAGAGAGAGAGAGAGAGAGAGAGAGAGAGAGAGAGAGAGAGAGAGAGAGAGAGAGAGAGAGAGAGAGACTTAATCTTATCGTCAGCATAAACACGTGATAAAGATAGCTTGGTTTCAATCCCTCAGGCACTTAGATGACGTAAGCTTGTAGGAAAATCAGGCATAAAAACGAGGCAAGGAGGCAGGTACAAAATATTCACACCCTGGGACGCTTAATGATGTGAGGAAGTGCATGTATATATTTTGTATTTAGTGTATACCTTGCTTTGCACCGTGTAGATATAAACCGAGGGAAGTAAATGGTGTGTTAAGAATGTAGTGAACTTAGCAATATGTGTGTGTGTGTG
>JACEEZ010023504.1:65000-70000 GCA_016584305.1 Chionoecetes opilio | reverse complement strand
CTACAATTCTACTACTACGGCTACTACCACCACCGCCACTACCACAAGTTACTCCTCGTCCTTCTACAACCAGCATCGCCACCACCACTACTACTACTACTACTACTACTACTACTACTACTACTACTACTACTACTACTACTACTACTACTACTACTACTACTGCTACTACTACTACTACTTCTATTCTACTACTACTACTACTACTACTTACTACTACTACTACTACTATACTACTACTACTACAATAACCACCACCACTACTATACCACAAGTCACTGTTCTCGCGATTCAGCGTGTAGTGTCGCAGTAGTTCATTGTATTTTCTATTACAAGGATCAAAAAATGGTTCCTAATAATGTCGAGTCAAGGTTCTTCTTTTGTAATGTTGAAATGTCATTCTAAGCAGTTTTCATTAGTCATGTTGTTTTTCTCGCCCCTCCAAGACAGTCCTGGGAGGAGCACGTCCCCTTCAGTTATGGATTTTCTGACTAAGCAGTAACGTTCATCTTTAGCTCCTCACAAATCGAGGTATTCTACTTACAAAGGGTAAACACAATAGTATCCCGTCTCAGCGTTTACAGGTGTTTAGTCCTCTCGGGGGTGTGGGAGGGGTGGGGAAGGGGGAGGTGTTATGCAAGCCTTAGGGTGTGCTGATGTGACGTCAGGTGTGTAGGGGGGAAGTACCGGGTGAGCCATGACGTCATCCACGCAGGAGAATAGAAATGTTTGAGTGAAACGTTGCTTTTAGTTAAACTAAGTCACACACACACACACACATAGACAGGCAGACACACAGACACAGACACAAACACACACAAACACAGACATACATACATATACATATTGTATGAACGTTTTTACGGTATGGAGAAGAAAGTGTTGGTGTGGGCTGTTGATGGAATGTGAAAAGAAAAAGATAGACCCGCCCCTGGTAACCTGCCAGATGCCGCAATATGAGGCCGGCGTGGGGAGGCTTAAGGTGAAAGCGGTCCTCACAGTTGCAATGTTTTTAGAGATAACTATGTATCATTTATCAATAACCTTTAGTTTATTGTTTGTATGGATGCACATGTGTATTTGCTGCGTGTATTGAAGTAAAACAGTGAGCCCAGTGTCATGTCTGAGGTGTGTGGCGTGGGGGCGCGGACGGCGGGGAGTGATAACAGCTGCGAGTGGCGTGGCGGTGGTGGTGGTAGAGGCGGCTGCTGGTACTGGGCTGTCTGGGACCTGGGCAGTACTTGCTACACTGTGTTGCGTGACGTTCGCCGCCTCTCGCACCGCTGCACCATTTCTCATCATAAGTTGCGTTACATAGTGCTATTTAATGTTGCAGTTTCGTTGAGTGTTATCTGCAATGCAAGCGTAGTTATCAGTACACCAGCACGCAGACAATCGGTTCCTGAAGTGAGTGGATTAGGTATGGAATGTGAATTGATAGCTACAGTGTTACGCAAGTGATCCCAGTTTAAGACTTCTCCATCATGATGAGATGAGGAGCAGAACTACACTTGGTTTTTGATATCTGCTACACAAACCTTGCGCCACACCCACTCATCTGTGCAGCCCAACAACTCGTCTGCCCATTGCACGTTGACACAGTTGGTCTCATCTCGTTACGTTCAGTTCCCAGCGACACGACATGGTGAACCTGAGTTTCCTTCTATGTTTCTCTGAGGGCGGCAGCAAATATAAGATCTCTGGTCCGATGAAGGAGGTGCCCCAGCCAGACACCTCTCTCGACCGGGAGCGAGGGAATGACATCTTGTACAGAGTAAGTTGTAACCTTTGTTAAAGCTGATGTTACAACCTTTCCTCTGTTGGACTCTTCTGAATCATAATAGTTATTGTAGTGCGTCCAGTCACTCCTGTGGTGTCTTTAGCCTCGCAGAGTAATCTTGGCATATCATACTCGGTGTGAAAGAGGCTTGCCATCAGCCAGGAACTCTACCGTGCCCTTAGCGAGGAAACTTATTAGTGTCAACTAAGTTGTAACACTTTTTAAATGATGTTACAACTTTCTATTTGACTCATTCTGATATATATATATATATATTATTATAAATATATCGTGTGTGTGTGCTTTAGTGGGTATGTGTGTGATGTGTGTGGTGCTGTATCGTGGTGGTAAGTGTGTCTGTTCGAGCTATGTGAGTGTACTGTTGTGTGCTTGTTGAGTGCTGTGTTGTATGTGTGATGTAGATGTGGATATTTAGTATATGTTAGTTATATGATTGTTTGATGTTGTGTGTGTGATTGTGTGTGTGTGTGTGTGTGTGTTTGTTGTGTGTGTGTGCGTGTGTGTGTATGTGTGGTGTGTGTTGTGTTTGTGTGTGATGTGTGTGTGTTGGGTGTGTGTGTGTGTGGTGTGTGGTGTGTGTGTGTGTGTGTGTGGTGTGTGTGTGTGTGTGTGTGCGTGTGTGTGTGTTATGTGTGTGTGTGTGTGTGTGTGTGGTGTGTGTGTTGGTGTGTGTGTGTGGTGTGTGTGTGTGTGTGTGTGCGTGTGTGTGTTGTGTGTGTGTGTGTGTGTGTGTTGTGTGTGTGTGTGTGTGGCGTGGTGTGTGTGTGTGTGTGTGTGTGTGTTGTGTTGTGTGTGTGTGTGTGTGTGTGTGTGTGTTGTGTGTGTGTGTTGTGGTGTGTGGTGTGTGTGTGTGGTGTGTGTGTGTATGTGTGTGCGTGTGTGTGTGTTGTGTTGTGGTGTGTTGTGTGTTGTTGTGTGTGGTGTGTGGTGTGTGTGTGTGCGTGTGTATGTGTATGTGTTGTGTGTGTGTGTGTATGTGTGTGCGTGTGTGGTGTGTGTGGTGTTGTGTGTGTGTGTGTGTGTTGTGTTGTGTGCGTGTGTGTGTGTGTGTGGTGTGTGGTTGTGTGTGTGTGTGTGTGTGTGTGTGTGTGTGTGTTTGTGTGTGTGTGTGTGGTGTGTGTGGTGTGTGTGTGTGTGTGTGTGTGCGTGATCACCCTATCACACCTTACAGTACAATACTCGATGGACTTGTATAACTTTATCGTTATTATCATTATTAATGTTTTCAATCATCATTATTATCATTGTTATTGTTTTTCTTATTACTTTTATTATAAATATTATGGTTTAAGCTTGAATGGTGAGCGTGACCATGCTATGCATGTTTAGGACTGCCGGAACATTGAAATGTTGTTTGAGTATCTTGAACTAAAACTTAAATTTTTGATGTAAGTGTAAATATTTATATATTTTGATACCTGGTGTCAATATTATTTGGCTACGCAAATGATCATCAGTGATAGTCATCGATATGAAGTGATAAACATAGTTTCGTTGACGAAGTTTTCTGTAAAAGTCGTATCACCCTCGCACGTATACCTTCACTGAGCAAAAAGAAGAGACATTAACTCACAAACAACCGCATTATAAGTTGCCGCAAGAAAGGGTCAGGCCAACCCAGATTAAGTCAAGCATTAACATGAGGATCAAAGGCCAATAGGCACGGCGCACGCAGAGGAAGTGTGTCAAGGACTGCCTCGCCCTCGTGCCTCGCCTGACGTGTTGCAGCCACGCGAGGCAAGGCCATAGCTGCAATGAAGCGAGGGGGGGGGGGGGGTGTCAGGAGGGTGAAGATGAAGCTCTTGGGATATGGCCTTCGAGGAGGTTGAGATAACTACGAAGTCCCTGGTTGTATCTAGCGAGGCATGCATCAAGATAGCCCCACATTTATCTAGCCAGCTTGAGGAGTAAAGTTGTGTTTGGCAACTCAATATTTTTTCCTTGAGCTTTCCACGGTAGGGTTTTTCAGAATTAGAATCGTGTGGCAATGGACTGCATCGACAAGTGTTCTACCGTGACTCATGTTACGATGGAGACAACATATGTCTCTCTCTCTCTCTCTCTCTCTCTCTCTCTCTCTCTCTCTCTCTCTCTCTCTCTCTCTCTCTCTCTCTCTCTCATACACACACACACACACACACACACACACCACAGATAATAACGAGTCATTAGTATTTTAACAAACAGGCACAGTAAGAATAACAATAATCAAATATATCCTAAATACAAGTGTATCATCAATATACATCGGTATGGAACGTCACAAATTTCCCCTTTTATTGGAGGTCAGTCAGGCACGCGCATAATTATTCAGCTCACAATCTAATCATATCGTATAGATCACGCGACTAAATTCCTTGTGTAACATAATATTATGGTAAATAGGTTTTGTGTAAATTTTGTCAATGAATTATTTACTGCCATGACGTCGCAACAGTTGGGGTGATATTGTGGAATAAAGAGAAAATATGTATATACTCAATGTGAAGTTGCTATTCAAGTTTTAATGTTAATTTTTGTCTCTCCAGATTGGGAAATAGCTAATGAATGTGTAGGATATTATGACAACATTGGCTCAGCCCGGAAATGTAACTGTTCCGTGTGATGGCAGCGGCACCTTGGGTAGCGTCGTGCACACAATCTGTTTGGAAGCCACGTGTGTGTAATTAATGATGACGTCATAAAGAAGGAGGCGGAAGTGTGGGAGGGCGGAAGCAGGAGAGGCAGAGCGACCACCGCCACTACCGGGTTCCGGTTAACCTTCTCCTCGGGACGCTGTTGCGGAAGCCACGCGGAAGTTTTTGCATCACGCCCATTGAATGACATCACGTAGCCATTGCAGTTGTTGGGGTGGTGGAGGGCCCCTTCCTAGGCCGCCCTTATCACTGCAGCAGTCACTCCCACTATTCCTCCACTTTTACAGTAAATTTCGGTATAATGAGCCACCGTATCCCTAGGTCGTGTTATCTTGCAGCCGCTGATATTTGACATAATACCCGTCATGAGTACATAATACCCCGTCATGAGTACATAATACCCGTCATGAATACGTAATACCCGTCATGAGTACATAATACCCGTCATGAGTACATAATACCCCGTCATGAGTACATAATACCCGTCATGAGTACATAATACCCGTCATGAGTACATAATACCCCGTCATGAGTACATAATACCCCGTCATGAGTACATAATA
>JACEEZ010023504.1:37500-60000 GCA_016584305.1 Chionoecetes opilio | reverse complement strand
CTTTAGGCTCAAGCGTAAAAAACAAAAAATAGAAAAAAAATTAGAACAAACTCGTGGTTGTAAGAGTAGAAAAAAAACCGCTTAGAAAAGTAAAGAAAATTCAGAATGATTGAATTTTCCTGGTGCCTCCTTGTAGGAAAGTAAAGAAAATTCTGACCGGGTGAATCTTCCTGGTGCCTAGTTGTCTCCATCTGAGCCAAGACGATGTTGTTTCAGGGCATTAATAAGGAGCTTAATTAAGGCGTCCCCACGGCGAGTGTTGGTGTGTGTGGCGTCAGCTGGGGCGGGACGGTGATGTAATGATGTCAGGAGGTAAGTAAAGACAGATGTAAGGATGATGTAAGGGGTATTTAATTGCGTAAGGGTGAGGGGCGAGGGACTTCTTCAGAGATGTGATAAGACCCAGCGTGTTACCGGCCAGAGGAACTTTGGTCATTGTTATACAGTGACACGACCTCACTTGTGCTCGTCATGATAGAATTTAGTGATTAAACATCATTATCATTATTACTTTCATTATCAAAATTGTTGTTAGCGTTGTTATTTTTCATTGTCTTTTTTATATTATTTTCATTTGGATCATTATCATTATCGGTTGTATCATTATCTCTTATAGTGTTGCTAGAATCATTAACATTAGTACCATTATTATTTTATTGTTATCTTTATTATTATTACCATCACCATTATTATCAACTTCTGATTTCGTTGTTTCGTGACGGGCACTGGTGGTGGTTGCCGGCTGCTGCTTTTCCTCCAAACATGGTATTCGTTCCATATAAATACGCAGACTTTCTCCTTTCGTATATATCCTTTATTCTCCAAACTATGTGTCTGTATTGTTAATCCCCTCTTAATCACCATAACATTAACCAGGCAGTCAAGAGGAACTACATATCATTTGCCTTATCAAAGGAAACACTGTCGAGAATGTGTTTGGGCAAGGGATTCATGAGCGTTTACTTCTTTGTATTCAGACTTTCTCCGTTTGTAAATTCAGCACAACCTTCAACAGACATATATGTACATTTGTGGCCCTGCTCGTTCAATGACACAGCTTGACGCGAAAAGGCATTCCACCAGGCGACCAAGGCATCGTGTGTGTCATTCACCCATGGTCTTGTCCACGCGAGTCGGACTCGCGATCGCTAGTTTCACCCTCGCGGTGCGTGCTTGGAGCTCAGTATTACCGATCTTTGGGTAATGCTGGGACCTCACACACCACACACACCCATCCCCTTGCTCAAGGGGGACAGTAATTGCCCGAATTTGTCAGTGAAAAATCCCCGGGAGCAGTGAGGTTTCGAACCGGCTAACACAGAATGGCAGGCCAGCGCGCGGCGTTGACCATCGGGCGCCCGGCGGTTGTGTGTGTGTGTGTGTGTGTGTGTGTTGTGTGTGTGTGTGTATGTGTATGTGTGTGTATGTGTATGTGTATGTGTATGTGTGTGTGTATGTGTGTGTGTGTGTGTGTGTGTGTGTGTCCTTTTTAAGTCTATAGAAACCTCCCACTCCCTTCCGAGGACGTCACTAAGGTGTTGGTATGGGGGGGGGGGAGTGGAGACAATGCAATGCTGACATAGGTTATTAGGACGCATTAACTTTCTCTATTATTACAGAACTCTTTTCCTGCTATTATCACGGTACAACTTTACCAGCTCTCTATCTCGGCCAAGTTTCATCACTTTCTCATTCTTGTTGGTGTTGCGCTACCTCTCAATAGGGCATCGTGTACGGACCATTGCGAGCTTCCGACATCTCTGTTTATTCTTATAACGTTCTCGCCTTGACCTGACACATAAAGGACGATAGGTAAAGGTATCAGAGGTGTAGTTAGACATTCATGCAGTGTTGCTTCCTTACGCCCCTTGAAAGAACATATCAGTTCGTCTCGTCTGTTACTGTGTGAAATTAGTTACTAAGTCAATATTTTGTCGTTTACAGGCTGGCGATCCTTATAAAGCCTCGTGATTGATATCCAATGGGGATCTGAACCGTAAAAGACTCACTTGTGTGTGTGTGTGTGTGTGTGTGTGGGGGGGGGGGAATGGACGGATGCCCTTTTTGCCTTCCTATGCTGCGACCCTGCAGAATATTGATCCAAGAGAAACCTCCAGCAGTGGCCTATACAATTATTCATGGATGTATGCAGCCTTGGTTTAAAGGTGACAACTTGGTTTATAATGGTCTGCGTCTAGCTCGCCCAGAAAAAGTTTTGTTGGTATAATTGTGGGGAGAACATTATTAACTTGGTTTGCTTTACTCTCCGTTACTCCGTTATTTTCCGGCGCTGCCCTTCACTCGTATATTATAGTATAGGCACTATAGGGTCTCTAAGAGCATCACTGATGTTTGGTGAAAAAAACCTTTTCTTTGTATGTGTAGCCTCCCTAAGGCCGACCAGGGGCGGATCTTGGGAAAAGGTTTAAGGGGACCAAGTTACCAGACAGCATAGTAGCCTTTACTCTGGTATAACATACTGCACTCAATCGTCTAGTACAGTTGGAGTATATCCTTTCAGCACAAATTGTACTAAATGATGGGCTAAAACAGCGAACCAGGGCATCAATGTCACAAAATATTGACTTTTTTTTGTAATATGTTCAGCAAATGTTCCCGGATAAAAGAGCACATGGAAGCAAGCAATACATAATATATTCGATATTTCGGGGGGGGGGGGGGGCAAACTACATGATTTTGACTTCTGCGGGAGCATGATCCGGTCCCCCTCCTGTATATCCGCCAGTGTGTTCGGCAGGCCAGGTGATTGCATTAGTTTATTGGTGTAGCGACGTCAGAGTAGCGGCAGGAAGGAATACGAGAGGCTGTGTGGCCCTGGCGGGAGGACAACTGGCATCACGCACGCCACTCCTCACTCCCCACCGAGGCCACGCCGCCTTTCACTCCCGCAGACAGACAGGTGCAGAGGCGCTCACTTGTCTGGTGGCATTAAACGCTGTACAGAATGTGATCAGTCATTAGATTGGACTATTGTCTATTTTTTTTAACGAGGCGAAAAATCCTGACCCCTTGCTGCTTACTGACTGATATTTGATGCCAGGAGAAGGGAATTACGGTTCTTTTTAATTTCAGTTGTATTTTATCATAGTTAACCATATTATCAGGTAGACATAGGCATAATTTTAAGCATGAGACCTTAAGATAGAATGGAATTTCCACCTCGTTAACAAAATTTGACTATACGTAGTTATGTAATATGTAAAATGATCAATACATCCCAACTGCCCTTGCCTCGTGTTTGTAATGGGCCTAACCTATGCCACCAGACGCGTGCCGGCTCAGACAAGGCCACTAGGAGGCTGCATCACTACCTTGCAGATCAACTCGGCCACACTATTTGTGAAGTTTTGTCTCATGCGCTTTGCTTTTAATGGAAGAGGATGTATAATAATGTTTCCTTATCATGAAAAGGAGCGCAGGAGGACTTTGCATCTCTCTCTCTCTCTCTCTCTCTCTCTCTCTCTCTCCTCTCTCTCTCTCTCTTCTCTCCTCTCTCTCTCTTCTTCTCTCTCTCTCTCCTCTCTCTCTCTCTCTCTCTCTTCTCTCACTCTCTTCTTTCAGGATCTCGAAAACTGTTTTGCATCATAATTACTCAAAACCAGCTGTATTTAATATAATAAATATAATAATATACTAAATATATATATATATATATATATATATATATATATATATATATATATATATATATATATATATATATATATATATATATATATATAGTATATATAGTATATTATTATATATATATATATTAATATATATATATATATAATATAATATATATATATATATATATATAATATATATAATGATGTTTCAGTGTAAAAACTTTCGTATATTGGGTTGTTTATGCGATCATAAACAACCAAGTATACGATGTCTCTTCACCTGAAACATCATGATGAATCAAAAAAATCAACTATATATATATATATATATATATATATTTTATATATATATATATATATATATATATATATATATATATATATATATATATATATATATATATATATATATATATATATATTATTTACTTCTGTTACAACGATATATAAATTCTTCTACCACGAAAAATCTAATTTATTAGGGGGACAACATTGCTAATCTAATTTTAGGTGATATTTCTGTAGTCAGTAGCGCCTTGGATCGCTTATTTCTGTGAGACCTTTTGCTTGTGACACCTGTCTTGCAGCTGGTGGCAAAGTAAGACGAAGCTAGGATGGGATGTAACATATAGTCTTAAGAGTAAAGATCTGTGTTGAGCTCCTCAGTGGTGCCCTCTGACGAGTGCCAGGAACATGCGGTGATGCGGGGGTTGGCACTTGGCAGCTGCAGGGCGTGGAAGGCCCTCACAGTAACGCTCTGCCGCGAGTGTCTTCTTTACCGTGTTGCATTAATCGCAGCAAGAATATGTATATGTCGCGTGGGAGGCTGCCGATGTTGTGATGGACGCGGCGGCCGGTGCTTGCGTCTTGTATTTAACGCTAGGGGGTGTTGTGGGCATGAGGTCGGGTCCCAGTCGTCGGTATAGCCATGAAGCTCACCGCGCCTCCTTTCGAAGTCTTGTACTTCGAAGTCTGTGGGACGCTTTGCCCATTGTCCTGGTGACGGTGGTTGTTGGGTGCTTGCTGATCCTCGTGGTGCACTGCTGGGAGGCCGCCTCGATGAAGCCACGCACCGCTCACCTCCAGAACAAGAGACGAGTTAGGAACAGAAGACGACGGGTGGGTGTTCTCTGTCTCTGCGGAAAGTTTGTACATTTCTGGCCGTGGAACTTTGGCAGCAGTGACGCCACCACCGCGAGGCTGGCAGCCTGGCACGCAGCCTGGGGCGAGGCTGAGGACCTCACGTTTTCTGCCCTCGCTCGTCACTCTGCACAACCAATGCATTTATCAATGTTACTGTGAAGATACCATTCATTTAATGTCTGCATTCCACAGTATGAAAGCGGATTTATCCTTCATGTTTTTATTTGCACGTTTTCCTTTCACCAAACTGAATTATTTTCGTCAATTAACATCTTGATGCTCTTCCGTCGCGTCCTTGTTTCTCGAGATGTTGTGCACCAAGTTTTATTAATATTATTTTACTACGGAATTCAAAGTTGTTTCTTCAGAGCAACTAACGAACAGTTGCTAGTATTACAGAAAGCTCTAATGTTTCGTCTGCATTATAATGATCTGATTTGCATGCTGCCTCGTCACCATACCCCAGCCAGCCAACTCAGTCAAGAGTTGATCTGATTGAGTTAATCTGTGGCCACCAACACTTCAGTAATAACGTCATTAAGCAAAGAAGTGTAATTGAAAAAAAATGTTCACCGGAAACCAGTAAAAAAAGTGCCTAATTCCAGTGTAGCCTATAGTATCTCTTGGCAAAACACAACATAAGATTCAAAGTTTTCTGAATGCAAAATGGAATTGCCTTTAATAACTCAATAATAAAAGAAGGGTCTGATGAAGTTTCATTGGATACTCACCATAAAATATTGGTCTTATATACAGACAGTAAACACAGACTACTTCATATTTAATCCTTATATAGTTTTGATATTTGTATTGATATGTTTGTGTATTACAGGAGGATGACAGTCCGCGGCGCCACCAGTCAACCTACAGCAACAACTCGTCCTCGGGCGTGCTGAGTGAGAACAATGGGCTCGTGGGACTTAGAAATATAGGAAATACAGTAAGTGCAGTAGTACAATAGCTATATAGAGTTAAACTATAGATGTATGTGTGTTCTATGCCATGTAGAATAAATACATAACTGAAAATAGGTGCGTTATTAAGACATTCTTGTCTAATATATTTTCTGTGGTTAACTGGTTATGCTTGAAAGGGGCTGCAGCATGTTCTTCAGACTTATGTAGTACAACAAACTTTTAAAGATAACAAAAAATCAGAGGCATATGAAGGAAATGACCACACTTAGCTATTAGAGGGATTGATTTAGGTGTGACTGTAGCTCCTCATCAATAATGTTTTAGGGAGAGTAAGCATCAAATGTTACTCTAGGAATTAAAGTACTGAGTTATTTGCAAGTTTCCACAGGTAAATACCACAGGATGTATATGCATTTATAACTGAATAATAGCTTATCCATGATTTGAACAATAGAGGTGCATTACTTTGACCTTCATATTGGATAAGGTTTCATAACTGACTCACAAGGTGCAAGCTACAGACAGGTAAACATCCCCTTCAAGAAAACACCTGTAAATATAATGCTCATGTATGCTGTGTAGATGTACAGGTGTGTCAGAATGTGAGAGTTCTCCAATAAGCCAAGATGTATATACCTGTACAACTGTTTTTTTCATGTAATAACAACTACCCATCTAGTCATAGGTTAATTTATCTCGCCTTGATAATGCATAGACAAGCAGAAGGAAGGGAAGAACAGGACTTTCATACCTGTTTACAAGAATATCAGAAAATTCAGCCATATACTTTTAATTACAAGATGCTTTTTTTTGTCATTTCAGTGTTTCATGAACAGTGTGACGCAATGTCTCAGCAATACAAAGTGTCTTCTGGAGTACCTGGTGAGGGAAGGCTACTCTTCAGACATCAACAACACCACGTCCACCATGAAGGGAGATCTCGTGCGTGGTGAGTGAGACACAAATCATCACTTTGAAGGATATGTTATAGTACATGAGAAAGACAAACCATCACTTTGAAGGATATGTTATAGTACATGAGAAAGACAAACCATCACTTTGAAGGATATGTTATAGTACATGAGAAAGACAAATCACCACTTTGAAGGATATGTTATAGTACATGAGAAAGACAAATCATCGCTTTGAAGGATATGTTATAGTACATGAGAAAGACAAACCATCACTTTGAAGGATATGTTATAGTACATGAGAAAGACAAACCATCACTTTGAAGGATATGTTATAGTACATGAGAAAGACAAATCACCACTTTGAAGGATATGTTATAGTACATGAGAAAGACAAATCATCACTTTGAAGGATATGTTATAGTACATGAGAAAGACAAATCACCACTTTGAAGGATATGTTATAGTACATGAGAAAGACAAATCACCACTTTGAAGGATATGTTATAGTACATGAGAAAGACAAACCATCACTTTGAAGGATATGTTATAGTACATGAGAAAGACAAATCACCACTTTGAAGGATATGTTATAGTACATCAGAAAGACAAATCATCACTTTGAAGGATATGTTATAGTAGGCTACCTACATGAGAAAGACAAATCATCACTTTGAAGGATATGTTATAGTACATGAGAAAGTGTACAAAAAGACAGAAAAGTATACATGATCCTCTCTCTTTCACCAAAGCTTTAAGATTCAAGAAACTTATGTTCATGTTAACACACTTGAAATTATGGATCCTTGGTGTCAAAATGTTGCACTGGACTCTTTTATATTGCTTTTATATTGGTTATGCTGCCAAATGAACTCTTTGTGTCTGTTTGTCAGTACATTTTAAGAAAGCTTATGGTAGCACACGACATTATGGATCATTGCTTACTTGATATTGCACTAGAATGAAATAGAATAGAATGAATTATTGCTGGAATCAGAGCTTTCATAACTTTTATAATGCTTCTGATGCCCAATGAACTCTTGTGTCTATTTGTGAGTATATTTTTATGTGTATGTAAATGTTTTCAGCCTTTGCCAACCTGATGTCTGACATGTGGAATGAGGGAGGAGACAGCAGCCGGGCCCTTAATACTGGACCCTTCAAGTCCCAGATCCAGAGGTTTGCACCAGCCTTCTCAGGGTACCAACAACACGATGCCCAAGAATTTCTGCGCAAGTTGCTGGAGGGATTACATGAGGATGTTAATAGAGTCACTTTAAAGCCCAAGCCCATCACAGAGGATATAGATGATGATCTTGAGTAAGTTGAGTAAGCTATATGATGGTATTTTGGAGTGTACATAAGACTTTAGAATTCTTTAACCTTCCTTAGGTGAGACAAACATCATGGAATAAGCCTGTGGAATCATCACAAGAGGTGTTCTTTACTTTGGTGATATTTATTTCACAAAATTTCTGGAGAGCATACATGTTTCACATCATATAATTGCTTGATTGGAACATTTAGAGTGAACAGAAGTAAGTGTTTGAGTTGCATAAAGCAGAGATAAATTGCCCTTAATGGGGTAAATTTTAAAATATTGCTGGTAATGGGGGTGATATTTCTGTATATATAGACAGTACACACTGAGAGGTTGATGAAAGCTTACCATGAGGATAATAAATGCAAATAAATAGCCAGGTCGGAGACTGACCCAACATATACATTGTACACCCGACATGAAGGAGCCCCTGAATAAAGTGGTTTATATGCCTGTTATACCTGATGGCTGCCACAGCAGTAGCCCATAGGATGAAGAATGCCTGAAATAGGAGTCCATACTCATATTTCTACATTATAGATAACATTACAATTACATACTGTATTTAATTTGTTGACTATTGTATTTTGCTCCATTTTACGTAAGTATTTGATTCATTGTAAGAGTAATGAATATGATATCATGATAATGCAATATTCAATGAAAATTTGCATGCTGTGCTTCATACTTATAGGCTGGATGCGACTGACAATGCTCATTAGAAGGGAACAGAAGACCTTCTTTCCTGAAACCTGTGAAATAACTATGAAAAATTAACATGACATCAAGGAATCAAAAGACTGTTCAAGATGAAATAAGTTGACATTATATTAGAAGTCGACAGCCTTTTATTACATAGATAAAAGTTAAGGGCTAACTGCCATAGGTATTTATTTAAATTTTCTCACCATTCTAATTTTACGCAATTTGTGATAAAGACAGAAATTAGACTTATTTATAATTTGCTGCAATATGTAAGAAATACAAGTTTTGATTATTAATTTAGTCAGTAAACTAAAATATTCTATTTTGAGAATATTTTGCTACATTATGAAACCAATCAAAATGTCCCTGAGCAAGATCACATATTTTGTCAGAATTCATAGAAGCTGAAAAGTTTGAACCCAGATAATTTACAGGTATTACTGCATAAATCGGATCATTTATGTCAAAGGTGTAGTTGTCTGATTTATTCTCATAACAACTACATATTTTATATTATGTATGTGGTCTATATCAGTTTTATTTCTCTTTCAGTGACGGTCAAAAGGCGATGGAGTCGTGGAAGCGCTATCTCAGATACGACGACAGCAAAATTGTTGACATGTTCGTCGGGCAGTTAAAGTCTGTCTGCAGTGTTCCGTGTGTGGGCATTGCTCGGTAACCTTTGATCCATTCTGGGACCTGAGTCTGCCCATCCCTAGTAAATCAGGTCAGGTCAGACTCTCCCAGTGCCTTGACCTCTTCACCAAGGAGGAGGTGCTGGATGGGGATGAAAGACCTGTAAGTATTAGCGGCATTTCCTCGATAATCCAACTTTGAATAATAAAAATGTATGTCCAGATTTTCCATGTCATGTATCTTATTGGTAATATTGAAAAGTGTATTAAAGATTTGTAAAGTATTTGAGAACAGTTGCTTTATCATGTCTTTTGAGGTCAAACTGATAGAAATTATGGGTTTTGATATTTTGTCCCTGGTTGGATTGGAGAAAGAGAAGAAAGTATTTGAGACATCCTTGTTTTATACGGTTTAATACGGTTTAATCTTGTTTTAGACGGTGTTTTATACGGTTTAATCTTGTTTTAGAAGGTGTTTTATACGGTGTTTTATAGGGTTTAATCTTGTTTTATACGGTTTAATCTTGTTTTAGAAGGTGTTTTATACGGTTTCATACGGTTTAATCTTGTTTTATACGGTTTAATACGGTTTACTCTTGTTTTAGACGGTGTTTTATACGGTTTAATACGGTTTAATCTTGTTTTATACGGTGTTTTATACGGTTTAATACGGTTTAATCTTGTTTTAGACGGTGTTTTATACGGTTTAATACGGTTTACTCTTGTTTTAGACGGTGTTTTATACGGTTTAATACGGTTTACTCTTGTTTTAGACGGTGTTTTATACGGTTTAATATGGTTTAATCTTGTTTTAGACTTTGTTTTATACGGTTTAATACGGTTTAATCTTGTTTTAGACGGTGTTTTATACGGTTTAATACGGTTTAATCTTGTTTTAGACGGTGTTTTATACGGTTTAATACGGTTTAATCTTCTTTTATACGGTGTTTTATACGGTTTAATACGGTTTAATCTTGTTTTAGACGGTGTTTTATACGGTTTAATACGGTTTAATCTTGTTTTCGATGGTGTTTTATACGGTTTAATACGGCTTAATCTTGTTTTAGACGGTGTTTTATACGGTTTAATACGGTTTAATCTTGTTTTAGACGGTGTTTTATACGGTTTAATACGGTTTAATCTTGTTTTATACGGTTTAATACGGTGTAATCTTGTTTTAGACGTGTTTTATACGGTTTAATACGGTTTAATCTTGTTTTAGACGGTGTTTTAGACGGTTTAATACGGTTTAATCTTGTTTCAGACGGTGTTTTATATGGTTTAATACGGTTTAATCTTGTTTTATACGGTGTTTTATACGGTTTAATACGGTTTAATCTTGTTTTATACGGTGTTTTATAGGGTTTAATACGGTTTAATCTTGTTTTATACGGTGTTTTACACGGTTTAATCTTGTTTTATACGGTGTTTTACACGGTTTAATCTTGTTTTATACGGTGTTTTATAGGGTTTAATACGGTTTAATCTTGTTTTATACGGTGTTTTACACGGTTTAATCTTGTTTTATACGGTGTTTTACACGGTTTAATCTTGTTTTATACGGTGTTTTACACGGTTTAATCTTGTTTTATACGGTGTTTTACACGGTTTAATCTTGTTTTATACGGTGTTTTACACGGTTTAATCTTGTTTTATACGGTGTTTTACACGGTTTAATCTTGTTTCAGACGGTGTTTTATACGGTTTAATCTTGTTTTATGTATACGGTGTTTTACACGGTTTAATCTTGTTTCAGACGGTGTTTTACACGGTTTAATCTTGTTTCAGACGGTGTTTTATACGGTTTAATACGGTTTAATCTTGTTTTATACGGTGTTTTATAGGGTTTAATCTTGTTTTATACGGTGTTTTATACGGTTTAATCTTGTTTTATACGGTGTTTTATACGGTTTAATCTTGTTTTATACGGTGTTTACGTAACAATAACGTTACAATAACGTTTAATATTGCACTCATGTCGTTCAAATTGCCTTCATACTCTCAATTAAATCATCATTGCATTATAATTGTATGTTAAGAACATTTTCAGTGTAAGCTTTAATTAGTAAGATAATCAAATAAATCCAAGGAAAAAAGGGTAAAAATCATGAATGTTTCCTTTATTTTGCACATGGCCAACATGAAAGAAGAACCATCAATTTGTATAAGAAGTACAAATCCTTAGCAAAAGTCACTTAGCACTCGAGTAACTCTCATGACTGAAATTATGTCTGGCTCTCTGTGAATCTTTATATCAATGCTATTTCATATAATTATTGTTATTTTTTTCTTCTATTTCAGACATGTTCAAAATGCAAAGAAAGGAGAAAAATGACAAAAACCTTCAGCATCCACAAGTTCCCCAAAGTTCTCGTCCTACGTATCCTTTTATCAATTGCTTCAGTCTGCTGCAGTGTTGTGTGTGTGTGTGTATGTGTGTGTGTGTGTGTGTGTGTGTGTGTGTGTGTGTGTGTGTGTGTGTGTGTGTGTGTGTGTGTGTGTGTGTGCGCGTGTGTGTGTGTGCAGTTGTCTTTACCTACTTGTGATATACGGGAAATGAGTTACATTTGTGGGGTCCCGTCTCCATATCTCAACTGGTCAATCTTAGCTTAAAATCCCCTTAAAATCCAAGTCATCACAATCCCCCCTCATCTATTTCTTGTACCACGCCAATCCCCTTGAGGAGAAGCACTGCAGATTCGAGACACAGGAAATCCTAGTTATGAACCCAAATTGTCTGTCTGACATGATACACATTTTTTCGAGACACTTAAGCCATCTGTCTCTTACTATTTTGGTGTGTGATTCGACATTCTTTGCAAATACATACATTGCATATCTTCATTCACTATTGCAATGTTCAGTTAATTGGTAGAAGTAAACAATTAAGACAACAGCTGGATGATGAGAGTCCTGAGCCTGAGCCTGAGATGAGATGCCCGTAGTCGTAGTCACATACCATCATTGTACGTGGTCATTGTTCACTTTTTGTCTTGTCCTAATTAAATCAATATGTCATGCCAGCTCTGTTGTGATTGCAATAGGAGTACTGTATGATTGCTCTAGTACTTTCCATGGCAGCTACAAGATCAAGTGAATAATTTTGACTGATTAGAAATGGAACAAAATCATAGTAATTACGACGAGCAATCATGGTATGTGACTACGAATACGAGCATAAGAGCGACTGCTGTGCGAGTGAATGTATTGTACACGTGTGCCATGTAACGTGGGAAGGGGGAATAACAAAATGTGATAATAATGTACCTTCATAATACTGCAGTGATTCCTTGACTCCTTATATAGATATGAAACGGTTTTCTCCGCTTGAGCGATGGCGTGGCAAGCTGTCTTGCACTGTGGAGTTTCCTTTGGAAGGTCTGGATCTGTCCAAGTTTGCCTCAAGTTCCAGCACCTCTCCATTCTACAACCTGATTGGGGTTGCAAACCACTCAGGAACTACCTACTCAGGCCACTACACAGCCTATTGCAAACACCCTTACTCTGGTAGCTGGCACGAGTATAATGACTCAAGGTAAGTCTTCTGATAGTTTGAAGAAAAAAATTAAAATCATGGAGTTTAGATAAAAATGAACTACAGTATATTGGGCAGTTGGTACAGTATACTAAAAAACTATCGTTCATTAAGTTCAACCGGCAACCAGTGGGGTCACCAGGGGGGGGGGGGGGGGTTAGGGGGGATCAGCACCCCTAAATTGAGTTTTCAGCCCCCTAAAAAATCATGTTGAAGCATGTTTTAGGCGTCTGGCGATTGAGTGAAAAACACTTATGTAGGTACTGTTAGCAGCTAATAACGATGCATCCCAATGATCCGTTGGGGCGCCAGTCCCCCAAAATATTATCTATGTTGACGCCACTGCCGGCAACTATCGTCTTTCTATTGTAAAACCTCCCTCAACTTTTTCCCCTTGTTTCAGAGTGTCCAGTATGTCTCCCGGGAGAGTGTGCAGCCCCGAGGCATATGTGGTCTTCTATGAAATATCATCTACTTCCTCCAAGCTATAACAACAAAACTTCACCACCTCAAATGGTACTTATATGTCTAGGCTGCAGTTATGCAAAGGAACTTAGAGTCTGCTCAAAAGTAAAACTGAAACTTATGAATGAATGTTTTGTGATGTAAAAAATGTAAATGAATGTATTGAAAGCTATATATTTAATAAAATTAATTAATGCAACTTAAACTGTGAAGGTTGTACTACCTCAAGTGAGGCAAACCAAAGTGCTTGGTGAAAAGTGCTGCCTATAAGCGGTTTTGATAGGCTTAAGTTGCTCTTCAGTCATCCACTGGCAGTCTTTAAGTCTTATTCATGGAAGAACACATAATTTAAATTTGTAAATATAATGTATCATAAGCTTTGACCTTTTGTTGAGTTTGTAAAGATCTTTTATTGTAAATTGCCTTTACTTTAGGAACATGTTATCATTCACACTCTTCTCCTCTCCATACAACAATTTTAAAGATATAATATAATTTCTGTCTTTCTCTTTTTCTATATTTTTACTGCCGAGGGTGACGTCAGGGTGGGGACCTCCCTGCCCTCCCCTTTGTTAACCCCACTAAGTGCTGGTGCTCACAGGCAGCCTGGGAGCACGGGTGTCGCGGCCACCCTGGCGTGGGGCTGCCCATATGTGGGGATAGGCAGACATCAAACAGGATGTTGATAGATGAAATTATATATCTTAAGATATTATTACTTAAATGAATAGAAGCAAATGTTACTGACCTTTAACTGTCTGTAAGGCAAACAAGAACTTTTGTTTCTTTGGTAGATATCAAATATATTGTTTTGTTAATACATATATAGAAGCAATTACATATACACCAATCTAATTAGGCAAATAGTCTTTATATATTTGTAAAGAGAATATATCATTGGATGCTATAAGGTAAAACCTAAAAATCAAATAAGGAATAGAATAAATGACAGTCAGGAGGAAAATTGTATTTTTACTGATAGCCCAAACTTGCTCAATCCACCTCCTCTTTCCCATTGCATGTTGAATATCTCAGTACTTTTAACATACATGTAACAGATTTCTATTTGTAGGAGTAACTGTAGGAGTTTATTCTAAACAGTTGCTGGAGACATGAAAATATATAATGACAGGTCTTTCACCTCCTTACAAGCTGTACCAAATACTCTCTATCCACTACAAGAGATTGCTGTATCGGCATAGGTTTTGAATTTCAGCTCTCAAAACATTATTATGCAGCAGCTTATGCACATCCAAGTTTTTATGATGCATGAATGGATGAAAGTTTATAAATGGCTGCATCATATTTCATATGAAAAACCCCCACATGAAAGTAGACTAAAATATTTTCGTGCGGAATATATTTTGTACTTAAAATATAGATACAGGTAAATTTCTTGCATGAAAGTACACCTGTGCCCTAGCATTCCAAGTGACCCTCTGCAGGGAAATGAAATTTTGCGAATGCACCATGTTAAGCTCCTATGTGAATGTAAGTGCAAGCACATGAGTCACTGTCAGTCCACAGGGACAGATCTAACTTTGTCTTCTGCTATGCCTTACCCACATCATACTTATGATGGATGCCCCGGTGTGGCAAGGGTCACCTGCCACAGCAGGCGAGGTGGCCGCCAAACTCATCCATCATCATTTACCCACTGACATCTTTCAACCTGTAAAAGCAATTAGTAAGTTGATCAAAGATCACAAGGCACTGACTATGTTTCCTGGGAAACAGATGATTTTTCTTCTGAAATTATTTTTTCATCAGGTATATACATTTTGAGAGTATGGAGAGTGATGAGTCATACGGAGAGTGATGGCACGGTGGGTGCATGCCATTGAAATGTGGAGAAGAACATGCTTGTTTCACCAAATGATGTTAATCTATCATAGCAATTTGCAGATGACTGAAGTTTGTGATTGCTAAGGTCATAGAAGCAGGGGCACTAGTGTACTGAATTAGTCAATAGAGGGAATAACACAGACATTGTCTCCCGAGTACTGTACTGAGATAGCAGCTGTGATAGCGAATAAACA
This sequence comes from Chionoecetes opilio, assembly GCA_016584305.1. Lineage (NCBI taxonomy): Eukaryota > Metazoa > Arthropoda > Malacostraca > Decapoda > Majidae > Chionoecetes > Chionoecetes opilio. Next base: position 44,697 of record JACEEZ010023504.1, on the reverse strand, counting down.
AAATACGTACTATATTGTTTGATGCATTTGTGGGCTATGTTAGGGAAGAAGATACTTGAATTAATATTCTATGACAAGAAATTGGTTGTGCACTAAAGCAGTTTATGTGATTTCATCTTTCCATAGATTTGTTTTATTGTGGCTCTACATGTTGAAAATCTTATTTGTGGGTCCAAAGAGGGATCCCTCCTCACTTCTATCCAAAATACATTGAACGACATCAGACCAGTGTTGTGTGTAGGTACATCCCGGCGCACCATGTTCTATCTCGGTTATTGTGAATTTACGTCCCACTTTGTCATATTCAGAGGATCTTTCCTCTATGTTTAATAATTCTATTCCATTACTTACCCATGACTTAGCTATACTAAAACCAATACCCCGAGGCTAGGAAAATGTACTGCAATGTATAATTTCTTCAACAGTAATTATTAACCATGCATTATGTAGTTGTCCACATCTAATCACAGAAGTTGTTATGTATGTATCAGCCACCTTGTTGTGTAGTAAATATATTTTCTGAACATTATTGTCCTTTTTGTTGTGTCATGAACTGATATGTTGACATCTCATCCTCACCCTGCCATCTCATGGAAGCCTTGGTGCTGTATCCACCCTGAAGTATTGAACGCCTGTCTCAACACTGCAATAAGAATGTCAAGTGAAAGCTTTGGTATTTGAATCTGATACTCGGGAGATTGAATATTGACGTACATGTATAGAGATTTAGTGTGTACATTTATTTAATAATGAATTTATGATGTATGATTCAGATACGTTGATCCTTTCTAGTCATGTCCCTAAGCTGTACACTCGTAGAGGTGCCGAGAGTTAGCATTGCAATGTACAATAAGATGGTGCCTTGGAGCCTGTGCACTGCCCGGCGCCGTGATCGTCAAGGTCATCATGCTTATCTGTTAATGTATCTGAAGGAGTGAATGTATAATTATTTGTAATACTAAATCTATCACATGCTAAACAGGAATGTCATGAGATCTTCATTAAAAATATAGCAATATTCCCAATGTGAAAGTTACCATTCAAAACCTGATGCATCCTAAATCTCCAATGAGACAACAATAACTATGATTCATATACAGTCATATGCTCAATGAAAGTTTGATAAAACCTATTTGTATATTCGCTTTTCTTTGTGTCTGATTGAGTTACATGCTTTTGTAACATTAGCCTCAAAGGCACGAAAATTTAATTCTCCCAAGTATTTTTATTACAACTCTGAGACAAATGAACATATCATCCTTGAGCACACACTCTGCCGCTGGTTCTATTGGTGAGAAGAAAATGAGACTCATAAGGATGAATTGATATTCTTTTCAAATCGTGGTACAATACAGTTTAGGTCAGCAGATGCTTCAGTGAAAGACCCCTTATTGACAAAGAGAACCTTACATTCAGGTATTCTTATACCTTGTTATGAATGAGGAAGTCCAAAGGCTTATGCTCCCTGATGCTACACCACTGCCTGCCACTGCACACAGTAAAAATAAAGTTTTTACACATACCTTACTTTCAGATAATTACCTTTATATACAATATTCCCTCGTTATACGATGGGGCCTCATTCCTAAAAAGGCAATGGGATAATCGATTGTATATCGATCTTAAGATGTAATGGGACTAGTTGGGATGCGTTCCCATGCATGCTGTAGCTGTTCTAATGCTGTCTATGGGCCATGTAAATGATGTTTTATGTACAATGCATTACATTGACATCATTGCTTAACCTAATAGAAACACATTTTACATGTAAATTTTCATAATGGAAGACATGAAACTCACTCGTTTTGTCCCCTGAAACCCTCACTCCCTCACTCGTCATTGTCATATATTGAAGGAAGAGACCAGGTGCACGAGTCCTTAATGTTGAACCTGGAGCCCAAATATAGCTCTTCCTGGCTTTCTAGGTAGGGCTTGTCATCAGAGACACTAGAGCCTGCAGGACACTTAGAAGACATGGCGGATAATGATGGCACTTGAGGTTAAGTGAAAGGCAGAGTGAAAACCCAGGGATTGACGCGCATAAAAAGAAAAAAAAGAAAAAAAAAAAGCGAGGTGTCAAATCGAATGGGAGCAAGGGAAAGGCTGGACCGAGCGTTGGTGGGTGATCGCGCTGGGGTATGTATGATCACTCGCCCGTAGATGAGCAGAGCACTTGACAAACCGCTCATGTGATTGTAATTACAAGCAAGAACCATTGTAAATATAATAAAGGGTACTTAAAGAAGATCAATTGTAAGGACAAAATATCGTAAATGATGTATGATTTGATAACAGTAGGTAACAGTATAGTCGCCAGCTGCAATAATGTCGCCAGCCGCCATATATTACGAATTATAGCAGCACTACTGATTTGTATGGGGCACTGAAGATGATACACAGTAGTTTATATCATGACTGTATAATCTACCCTGTTTCAGCGTTGTTTTATGCTTTGTATCTGCAAGTATAGACGTTTCAAATTTTCCTACTCGTTTTTTTTTCGGGCGACGACGACAGCGGGAGGACACTCTTAACATAAACACTAGATGGCGACTTTAATGTAGCCGGTTATCAACGTCGTCACTCCGTTTTATTTTTGTAATTTGTTCATTTATAGCCATACTATGACACAGATGAAGACACAAAATGACACAGATTCTCCAGATAGTCCCTTCTAACTTTCCTGAAATCATGGATGTAGAAATGTAAATATTAACGCCACCACACGTCTGTAAATAAAGAAAAAACTTTGTCCTGGTGACTTTAGTGTTATCTACGTACACAATTATACATATAAACCTTGCTACAGCAAAAGGATAAGGCCACAAGTATGTGACATCATATCTATTTACAAATTTTCATCATTAATGAATCATTACGCGTTCCTGTCATAAGGAATTTACACGATGTAGTAGAAAAGAATGCTTTGCTAACATTATCTAGGTTCCCAAGATGGCGCCGAGCTGGCCACGTTTTCTTCCATAGACGAAGCGCTTGTCGGCAAGCATGCGTATAGGCCTCTATGTATTGCTTGCAACAAGCCAAAATCTACAATAGGCCTAAAACGCTGTATATATGCACGTATTTCTTGCGAAAACATTATTTAAGGTATTTTTTCAATGTTTATTATCCGCAATATCCCCATAGAAGGTGAAATAGTATAACAGATAAATAGAAGCAGCAGTGACGCGGCCCCTTTTCAAATCAAGATGGCGCCCGGTCTACTTTAGCGGCATCTCAGCTGACATATTTGCCTCATTGTCTCTCAAGTAAGTGGCTTTGAACTGTGATAACTGTCTTGAAATGTGTATTATAAGTGTAATTATAAGTACGGTATAAGAAATAAGCTTAGTTTTTTGTTATTCAGTGTGAATAATTATTTTTTTTTCTTTTTTTCCGTATCTCGCATTTTCGTGTCTTGCTTTTCTTGTGTTCATATCGATGTTATAAGTTTTGTGGCGCCACATTTATCCGTTACGGTCTATAGGGTCTTAATTAATGTGCGCTGATACAGATAGCCTGATAGGTGAAAAGTCTCGGGACAGAAGACAGGACGGCATGCTTTAAGCTCGGCCTTCGCTTTACCATGAAGGTCGCGCGAGGGTGAGCGAAGAAAGTCGCTACGGAGAAGGTGGTGTGGGGGAAAAGTCCGCGGTGACGCTTTGCCAGATTTCACAACACTAACTCTATAGACTTTTATGCGATATTTTTTTTTTATTACAATTACTATTGTTATTGTTATTATTATCCGTTTTATCATGATAATCATCATTATTGTTATCATCATTATTTTTGTTGTTATTATTGTTATTATTATTGCTATTATTTGTTACTAGCCGCAAAGCCGCCCTCCGGGCGGACTTTTTGGCTAGCTCCTGCGGAGGGCTATTGGTGGTGGGCCTTCGGCCCACCAAACACGGACTCTCCAGATAGCCCCTTCTAACTTTCCTGAAATCATGGATGTAGAAATGTATGTATTACCCCCACCCATTCACTCACCCATTACCCATCACCCCCCACCCATTCACTCACCCATTACCCATCACCCCCCACCCATTCACTCACCCATTACCCATCACCACACACCCATTCACTCACCCATTACCCATCACCCCCCACCTATTCCCTCACCCATCACCCATCACCCCCAACCCATCACCCCCCACCTATTCACTCACCCATCACCCCACACCCATTACCCATCACCCCACCCATTCACTCACCCATTACCCATCACCCTACATCAAGGTTTCCTCAATTCTCGCAACCCACTTTTTTTCACAATTCTCGCTAATAGGCTGCTAAAAAAAAAAAAAAAGTGATCGGATCATCTCATAATTGGGCTTAAAACCTTCCCCTGGTCAACCCGGTTCCAAAAATGTGCCATATGAGGTGATTGCGCCACGGGGGGCGGAACCTATACCAGACACACACACACACACACACACACACACACACACACACACACACACACACACACACACACAGACAGACAGACACACTTTCGCTTATATTTACCATTACCCATCACCCCCCACCTATTCCCTCACCCATCACCCATCACCCCCAACCCATCACCCCCCACCCATTCACTCACCCATCACCCCACACCCATTACCCATCACCCCACCCATTCACTCACCCATTACCCATCACCCTACATCAAGGTTTCCTCAATTCTCGCAACCCACTTTTTTTTCACAATTATCGCTAATAGGCTGCTAAAAAAAAGAAAAAAAAGTGACCGGATCATCTCATAAATGGGCTTAAAACCTTCCCCTGGTCAACCCGGTTCCAAAAATGTTTCATATGAGGTGATTGCGCCACAGGGGGCGGAACCTATACCAGACACACACACACACACACACACACACACAGACACACAGACAGACAGACAGACAGACACACTTTCGCTTATATTTACCATTACCCATCACCCCCCACCTATTCCCTCACCCATCACCCATCACCCCCAACCCATCACCCCCCACCCATTCACTCACCCATCACCCCACACCCATTACCCATCACCCCACCCATTCACTCACCCATTACCCATCACCCTACATCAAGGTTTCCTCAATGGACCCATTTACTCTACTTGAGGTAAGGATTGATTTGACATCTTCAAGCCTCATATAGTTGGGCAGTGATGTTGATTTTTCTATGTGAACAGTATTTTTGATGATACAGCCAATTTAAGTGCAGGAAAATGTATACGCTCTAAAACGACTGGCGCCATGTTGTGACGTCATAAGCATAAACAACAGAGCAAAACAGCTGTCAAGCGGCCGCTACTATTATGTACTACCTACTAATACACCAACTTGCATTACCCCTACTACCGCAAGATGACCAGTAATCCTCCTTCAAGTGATGTAGTAGGTATTCACTGTGTTTGTGAATATGTAAGTTGTAGTTTATAATAGCCCAGCGGCATAGCAGACCAATTGTTCAAATTGTTCTAAAAGCACCAAAATTGGCACACATGTAGATTAATATATTCTAAACATTTTTGGATATGGAGGCATTCAAGATTAGCCCTGTGGAAGATATGGCGGCCATTGTTCAAAATGGCCGCCATTTACCATTAGCGTCATTACATAGACTTCATTATGTGTCGTTAGTATGGTGCTAGATGGGCCAAAATTCCTTTTTTTTACATCAGAATTAACATCAATAAGTGTTTAACATATATTTAGATGAATCTTCTCAAAAATGGCCCCCAAACTGGCCGCCATTTTGTGGAAAAAGTGGACATTTGATGAAGATTCCAATACTCAATGACATAATACCTCTAATAACCAGTACATGATTTCAGGAACACACTTTAATTGCTCAAGTTGCTTTTTTATTTCAAATTGCTGGCAAAATTGCAATGGAATGGTAGTCAAAATAATACACAGAGTACGGGGAGTTTACAGTATGGTCAGATTGTAGTTATATAGTTCGACCAAAAGCCCAGTCTCTAGGCACAGTACTTACAGTTATACATTTATGGAAAGATCTAATATAAATGAACAAATCTAAGTGGCTTCAAGAAGAGGACACAATAAACAGTTGCCAATACAATAACTTTCAGTATTGTGTAATCCTGCAGTACATACATGTAATACAATAACGTAGATTTTGTCACACTATGTTAATTATGATTCTGAACTTTTCAAATCTGGTCACCAGGATTATGAATGTCTACAGATCATAATGTTGGCTAGCAAGTTTTCTGTCCTAATCTACTGGCATTCGCCTTCACAGAAACACAGACCCGTGCATTGCAGTGAAGCCTTCTTGCACTTGCAGCGGTTTCTGCAGCCTTTCTTGCATCCGCAAGACACCAGCTCATAGCAGGTCTTGGATGCCTCAGGGAGTGTGGTCCAGAGTGGTGTGTAGGGCCCATCATCACTCCGATGCCAGCCCCAGTCTGTTGGTGGAGGGAGCACGGGCTCTGGTACCAATGCCTGGCCCCAGACATGACCACCCTGAAGGGCAGATCTCTTCACATGCTGCTCCAGAGCAGCGTAAGTTGGCGGGATGTTCTGAACAGAGCTCTTCTTTGCAAAGAGCTTCTTTCTCGCCTTGTTGACGTCCTTGCATTTGCTTGTGCGGTCATACAGGAGTATTACAAACCTCTCGATGACATGCATTGTATCCTCTTGGATGCTTGTGGGTGCATTTGCCAGACTCAGCAGGGCATCAGTGAGTTCTGGCAGCGTGTTCCATGTTGCCCAGGCAGATTTCTTCCCATGTCCGACGAAGGCTGACACAGTATCACACCCTGTGATGGCATGAAACATTGGAAGAGCACATGTCTTCTCTGGACCAAGGGAGGAAGCTATTTCATGGGCTGCAATGTAGCGGTAGTTCTTGCCTGTCCCAAAGGCTACCCAGAGTTCGTCTCCAGCTGGTAGTTTCTGGACTACCATCACTGCTAGGACCACGACGTCAGTGTCTACTGTTCGAACCTGTATCTGGTGGTGACCATGTTGTGCAGCATGTGCTACATGTAGCATCATGCGAGTGTCTGCCTCTTCTTGGTTGCATGGTGCAAGTGAGTTGACGTCCTCTTGCTGTGGAACACAGATCACCTGCTCCCCATCAGTGACCACCAGTTCCTTGCCTTCTTCTTGAAAGGACTCTGCAAGCATGGTGGAGAGGTAGCTGAAGAGCTCCACTTTGTTGATATCAACTCGCAGGAAA
>JACEEZ010023504.1:0-27500 GCA_016584305.1 Chionoecetes opilio | reverse complement strand
CCAGAATGTGCAGGGCCAACCACCACCTGAGCCCCCAAAGAAAAACATAATAGCCTACAGGCGCTAGAGGCTTCAACGTAACAAAAAAAGTCTGGAATCGATCCCTTGACGGTTACGAAACTTTAATCTCGTATCGAAAAATTTATTCACACAATATAAAGAAATATAACTTACAATATTGTCTGTTATTAGTGAAACTCTTCAATGTATTATTAATCAATATCTCATAATCAGATAGATTTCTAGTGCTATGTTTTGTTAAAGTATATCAACATTGTCACAACGAAGAAAGAAAAGAAAGTGAAATGTATAAATGTTTGTATGATTTGCAACACTGAGGCGGCAAGTGGCGTAACACCTGCAACACTGAGGCGGCAAGTGGCTAACACCTGCAACACTGAGGCGGCAAGTGGCGTAACACCTGCAACACTGAGGCGGCAAGTGGCGTAACACCTGCAACACTGAGGCGGCAAGTGGCGTAACACCTGCAACACTGAGGCGGCAAGTGGCGTAACACCTGCAACACTGAGGCGGCAAGTGGCGTAACACCTGCAACACTGAGGCGGCAAGTGGCGTAACACCTGCAACACTGAGGCGGCAAGTGGCGTAACACCTGCAACACTGAGGCGGCAAGTGGCGTAACACCTGCAACACTGAGGCGGCAAGTGGCGTAACACCTGCAACACTGAGGCGGCAAGTGGCGTAACACCTGCAACACTGAGGCGGCAAGTGGCGTAACACCTTGCAACACTGAGGGCGGCAAGTGGCTTAAACACCTGCAACACTGAGGCGGCAAGTGGCGTAACACCTGCAACACTGAAGCGGCAAGTGGCGTAACACCTGCAACACTGAGGCGGCAAGTGGCGTAACACCTGCAACACTGAGGCGGCAAGTGGCTTAACACCTGCAACACTGAGGCGGCAAGTGGCGTAACACCTGCAACACTGAGGCGGCAAGTGGCGTAACACCTGCAACACTGAGGCGGCAAGTGGCGTAAACACCTGCAACACTGAGGTGGCAAGTGGCGTAAACACCCGCAAAAACTGAGGCGGCAAGTGGCGTAACACCTGCAACACTGAGGCGGCAAGTGGCGTAACACCTGCAACACTGAGGCGGCAAGTGGCTTAACACCTGCAACACTGAGGCGGCAAGTGGCGTAACACCTGCAACACTGAGGCGGCAAGTGGCGTAACACCTGCAACACTGAGGCGGCAAGTGGCGTAACACCTGCAACACTGAGGGGGCAAGTGGCGTAACACCTGCAACACTGAGGCGGCAAGTGGCGTAACACCTGCAACACTGAGGCGGCAAGTGGCGTAACACCTGCAACCCCTGAGGCGGCAAGTGGCGTAACACCTGCAACACTGAGGCGGCAAGTGCGTAACACCTGCAACACTGAGGCGGCAAGTGGCGTAACACCTGCAACACTGAGGCGGCAAGTGGCGTAACACCTGCAACACTGAGCGGCAAGTGGCTTAACACCTGCAACACTGAGGCGGCAAGTGGCGTAACACCTGCAACACTGAGGCGGCAAGTGGCGTAACACCTGCAACACTGAGGCGGCAAGTGGCGTAACACCTGCAACACTGAGGCGGCAAGTGGCGTAACACCTGCAACACTGGAGGCGGCAAGTGGCGTAACACCTGCAACACTGAGGCGGCAAGTGGCGTAACACCTGCAACACTGAGGCGGCAAGTGGCGTAACACCTGCAACACTGAGGCGGCAAGTGGCGTAACACCTGCAACACTGAGGCGGCAAGTGGCGTAACACCTGCAACACTGAGGCGGCAAGTGGCGTAACACCTGCAACACTGAGGCGGCAAGTGGCGTAACACCTGCAACACTGAGGCGGCAAGTGGCGTAACACCTGCAACACCTCACTAACACTTATCATGCTCCCAAAGACAGTCAAACTCGGAAAGATGATTTACTCGCGCAGAGGACATTAGGCATATTCAGAAAAGTGCCGAGAATTGAGTAGATGTTTCTTGAGGCAATTATTTCAAGCTTAACGAGAAACAATCAACAACTGAGTTAGCTTTTCATCCCCAGCAGACACGTGTGAATAATGTTTTCCTTAATTTTCTTCCTAGCCCGTCGCATGTTTGGTTGTAGATGTTTCAGTCTTGATTTCGAGTAGCTAGGAGTGCCGGGCGGCATATTCCCGTTCTCTATGCGAGAATGTGGTTTCCCAGTGAAGACGCTTGGCTGTCGCTCCAAAACTAACCATAGGATTTTCTCGAAAGTAGCCTCACTGTGATTTCCATGCAAAGTTACCAAGAAGTGACCTAGTAAACATAATCTACCCTATCCGCAACCTAACGTAACCTCACCTGATGTGTTCAAGAGTAAACGCCACATACTCTTCCAGAAAACGGGAATATACTGCCGGGCGAGACTCCGGCATATAGGAGGTGAGACAGACCGTCTGTGTGTCACTGGTTAATGTGTTCATAGTGAGGATCACGTGAATACAAAGGAGACATGAAATAAAAGGATACCAAGGCTGCGGTGATTGCTTCGTTTAGGCCCTTATGACAAACTACATAGGTCACTTGTAGCTACATAGGTCACTTGTAGCTTCTGAGGGCCAGGCTTGGGGGTACGTACGCTACATGGTACATACACGTTTCCTACACAAACTGAACCTGAACACACACACACACACACACACACACACACACTCTCTCTCTCTCTCTCTCTCTCTCTCTCTCTCTCTCTCTCTCTCTCTCTCTCTCTCTCTCTCTCTCTCTCTCTCTCTCTCTCTCTCTCTCTCTCTCTCTCTCTCTCTCTCTCTCTCTCTCTCTCTCTCTCTCTTAAATACTAAATAAATGCAAAAAGACACCGTAATAATATGGTGCGGTAATGTCATATAACGTCCTAATAGTGTGCTTTAATTAAGAACATCGAGAAATCCCGGGTATAACTTTCCCAGATGTTATATGTAGCGTATTACTATACTGATGGACTAAAAGTGACTAGCAGTGTATGCAGTAACAAGTATGGGTGTGTAGAGTGCAGTGTATCATGTGTACCATTGCATACCTCACTCTCTGGGAGAATGGCCAATGTATATCTTCATCAATGTTTGCATGGCTGTCTCTTTCATATGCTACTCAATTATGTTCTTTATGGATATTACTTAATTAGAAGTTACTCGCCTATATCACAGCCACAGTCCATATTTACAACAGCCATTGAAAACTTTAGAGGAGGAAATATGAAATGTTGACACACAGATATACGTAAGTACTAAGTACATATACATAAATAAATGTATATCGTCTGTCGTATATTATATTGTATATTGTATATTGTATCGTATTATTATATTGTCGTATATTGTATCGTATATTGCCCCCTTCTGCCTTGGCAAACCAACAGTTTTGTTAGTGTGTAGGGAAGCCTAAACATTTGTATCACATTCACGCCGCGGTAGTGGACGCCACCATCCCTTTTCATCTCATGTGATAAACATTGCTTCTTGGGACATTGAAAGGTATATTATAAAATCAAATGGAAAACAAAACTATTCTGAAAACAATCTGTCTCAAGGTGTCCCTGGTGACCGTGTTCACCTTGGTGGCGGTGGGCATCACCGCCCTCCTCGGGAGCGTCTGGCAGGACGACTTGAGGGTGTCCGAGGCCCTGCAGGCATGGGATGACATGGGCCTCCATGCCACCGCTGCCTGGCAGGCACAGGAGCTCCTGGCTCACTGGTGGTGGCTGGGCCCTCTGCGCCCCGCCCTGCCTCAGGAGCCGCGGGAGGCCTGCGCGGTGCTGGTCAGCAAGGACTGGTGGAACCTGCTGGCAAGCTCCCGCAGGACAAGGCAGCTTCTTGGCTGCATCGAGGAGCAAATCGTTAAAGCTCAACACGAGCACGAGAGGTTCACAAAGAATATGACAGGCCTTGCAGTGTGTTCCATGCTGAGTTTTCTGTTTTTGGTGGTGCAGTGGCTCGAAAAGCCAGATGAAAAAGTAATTTCCGTTGAGAAAACAGTTGTGGAAGTATATGACAATGGTCAGAAGGACGCCGATTCTTCTGGAGTAAATGGTCAGGTATCCGAGCTATCTGTACCTTCAGCGGAAGATGCAGGTGTGTCACTTGCACATGGCATCACGCAGTGCAGGGATGTGAAGGACTCAGAGGAATCCGTCGATGATCATAATGGATATCTGGCCCTACAGGAGCCTCAGTGCAGTCAACATGACGAAGAGCCACTCACAGCAAGGAAAACGATTCGCATAAAACGCAAAAAACGGGGGAAGAAGACTACCACTAAAGATGAGGAGAGAGTGGACGAGTCCGGCGAGTGGCACACTACCGGCAACACTCGGAAAAAGTGCGAAAAGGAAGTAAAATCCGAGGAGGCGCCTGAAGGAAGTGCCGAAGAAAGTGCCAAGAAAGAAGGCACTAAGGGCATGGAGGCAAGCGTCGCACCTGCCAAGAAGCGTGTCAAGGCTTTGCGTCAAGCAGCCTCAAGGGACGATTCCCGCGTCAAGGTGAGGCAGTCGTGGAAGGAAGACTCGGTGAAGATGTTGCTGGCCGTGCCACCGGGCAGACGGCGGCACGTCATCGGGCCGCGAGGGGACACTGTCCAAAAACTGCGGAAGGACTTCCCCAACGTGCGCGTGACGGTGCCCGTGCCCCAGGATCGCACCGCCAAGCACGTTAGCCTCGAGGGCCCAAAGAGCCAGGTGGCCGCCGCCGCCAAGGACATCACTTGCCGCCTGGAGGTTATCGAGGCACAGTTACGTGAGGCCGCCGAGCGGCGCAAGAAGAACAGAGTAAAAGTGGTGGTGGATGTGGCACCCAACACGCGGCGCTACCTGGTGGGCCCCGGGGGCGAGGAGCTCCTCAGGCTGGCTTGGAAGTACCCCGCGTGAGGGTATCGGTGCCCCCCGCCACCAACACTCACTCCCGAAGCGTGAGAGTCGTGGGCCCGCCCGCCGAGGTGGCCGCCGTCGAGGCCTACCTGAAGGCCCGCTTGCAGGCGGTGGAGCGGAAGCGACAGTTCTTGAGGGAATGGCGACAACAGCAGCGACAATATCGAAAGGCGGCGGCCAAGGAGTGAGGTGGTTGCCTCATTTGATCACTTAATTGATAAATCAATCGTTTACACTCAGGATCATTTATATCCATCCTTTCTTCGTTTCTTTCATTCTTTGTATTCACACCATTTTAAGTTATTGCTGTACACTAAAACATATCTGTAATCAATGATTATTAATAATCTAAATGGTTTTTTTCTACATTTTGTCGTCAACGTTAACACTTCCAACTAAAGTTTTGCTTTGGCGTGTTTTTAACATCTCGGGATTCCGGGAGGAAAGTTTCTTTTCCCGGGATCCTGGAACTTCCCGGGTCCGGTTGTAATGACATTTAAAATAAAAGTATGCACAATCTTTATTGCATTGAAAGAGAGTAACAGTATATATAGTAACAAGTAAGGGTGCGTCGTGTGCAAAGTACCATGATTACCATTGCACATCTCAAACATGTAGACAAATAGACAGGTAGATAGGTATAGCCTAGACTGCCAATTCTGTCAGTGAATGAAATATGCTACACACGGTACACAATACACACGAGGTACACATGTACTACACATCCTCCCGAGGGGATGAGTTATGGTTACAGTTTGTCACTCAGAAATCAATATTGAAAACCTATTAATTTCATTACAATATATCACAATGAAGAAATTTTCACTGCAGACGTGATGGTGATGGTGGTCTGTAGGACTGCATAACCCTCAGTCCACGTGTACATTTCCAGATTATTGAATTTTTTGTGTGATATTTATTGCACAGAACCTTTTCGTTGTATCAAATATTGTGGTAAAAAAAGTAACGTGTGTTTCAGCTATCGGTTATCAAAGTAGGAAATAAACAGCGGGCGTTCCTTTACCAGAAATAGAGGTGCCTTGCCAGGACAGGAATAAGTAGACATAAATCGTCCATTTCTTTATAACCTTAATGATGCCCCCTTAACCTTTATAACCTTAATGATGGCCCCTTTAACCTTTATAACCTTAATGATGCCCCCTTTAACCTTTATAACCTTAATGATGCCCCCTTTAACCTTTATAACCTTAATGATGCCCCCTTAACCTTTATAACCTTAATGATGGCCCCTTTAACCTTTATAACCTTAATGATGCCCCCTTTAACCTTTATAACCTTAATGATGGCCCCTTTAACCTTTATAACCTTAATGATGGCCCCTTTAAACCTTTATAACCTTAATGATGGCCCCTTTAACCTTTATAACCTTAATGATGCCCCCTTTAACCTTTATAACCTTAATGATGGCCCCTTTAACCTTTATAACCTTAATGATGGCCCCTTTAAACCTTTATAACCTTAATGATGCCCCCTTTAACCTTTATAACCTTAATGATGGCCCCTTAACCTTTATAACCTTAATGATGGCCCCTTTAACCTTTATAACCTTAATGATGCCCCTTTAACCTTTATAACCTTAATGATGCCCCCTTTAACCTTTATAACCTTAATGATGCCCCTTTAACCTTTATAACCTTAATGATGCCCCCTTTAACCTTTATAACCTTAATGATGGCCCCTTTAACCTTTATAACCTTAATGATGCCCCCTTTAACCTTTATAACCTTAATGATGCCCCCTTTAACCTTTATAACCTTAATGATGGCCCCCTTTAACCTTTATAACCTTAATGATGGCCCCTTTAACCTTTATAACCTTAATGATGGCCCCCTTTAACCTTTATAACCTTAATGATGGCCCCCTTTAACCTTTATAACCTTAATGATGCCCCCTTTAACCTTTATAACCTTAATGATGGCCCCTTTAAACCTTTATAACCTTAATGATGCCCCCTTTAACCTTTATAACCTTAATGATGCCCCCTTTAACCTTTATAACCTTAATGATGGCCCCTTTAAACCTTTATAACCTTAATGATGCCCCCTTTAACCTTTATAACCTTAATGATGGCCCCTTTAACCTTTATAACCTTAATGATGGCCCCCTTTAACCTTTATAACCTTAATGATGGCCCCTTTAACCTTTATAACCTTAATGATGCCCCCTTTAACCTTTATAACCTTAATGATGCCCCCTTTAACCTTTATAACCTTAATGATGCCCCCTTTAACCTTTATAACCTTAATGATGGCCCCTTTAACCTTTATAACCTTAATGATGCCCCCTTTAACCTTATAACCTTAATGATGCCCCCTTTAACCTTTATAACCTTAATGATGCCCCCTTTAACCTTTATAACCTTAATGATGCCCCCTGTAACCTTTATAACCTTAATGATGCCCCCTTTAACCTTTATAACCTTAATGATGCCCCCTGTAACCTTTATAACCTTAATGATGCCCCCTTTAACCTTTATAACCTTAATGATGCTTCCTTTAACCTTTATAACCTTAATGATGCCCCCTTTAACCTTTATAACCTTAATGATGCCCCCTTTAACCTTTATAACCTTAATGATGGCCCCCTTTAACCTTTATAACCTTAATGATGCCCCCTTTAACCTTCTCATTAGATATTTGGTTGTCATTCACTTGTACTAGAAATAATTGTATTTCCTCACGGACGATATTTTGTATAACACCTGCAAAAATTTTTGCAACCACACATTACAACGAATTCATTTTACATTATTTTCACTTGGTCCTTCGCAGAGCAGAAGATCTTTGAATCCAACATTCACTGAATCCCCAAATGTGCGCAGGTATGCGTGTTAAGTTGTGTTTGCAACGCAGTGAGAAGCAGCCTTTGTGCATGGCTATAACAAGAACTATCTGTTTGAGAACATACATTTCTTTTCACACAAAAAACTTTTTATCGCAATGTAATCACAGCTCCATATATCACATGGTGAATCTCATCACAAGAAAAGGATCTCGGCTAGCTCGCTAGATTCACGTAAATTTATATTGCATTTCGATCACTGCAGCTTAAGGATGTCTGACATTTTATATTCATCAGTCTCACTGTGCAGCTGGAGGTTTCAAATCCTTATGGAGCGATCCACTGGCTGCCTTGCCATTGGTGCTGTGCATGATTATTTTCCTTGTTTTCATTTCTCTTTGTCCATGTTTCGTGCTTTTCATCCGCCCCCAATAAATCGTGTTATTCATTCATAACTGCCCGCTGACTGTGTTGTGCAGCTAACGATGACTTATTTGTCACTCCTGCACTGCCACTGATGACTCCCCTCCGGCACCTCACCTCACCTCCGTTTAGGGCCTTGTAATGACTATGAGTGTATAGACAGCGCTACTGTACTAAGTTCATTATTTTACATCACAAAGGACTGACCAAGGCAAAAAAAAAAAGTTCACTCATCACCCCTTCCCTCGTCATACAGTTCGACCGTATTTAAATTTTCTACTCAGCCAGCTGTTGACGACACATAAGAACTCATGTTTATAGTATTGATCAGAAGGATGACTCAGGATTAGGTATCGACTGATGTGTTTGGTGATTGTCTTGACAACAAGAATAATTATATGGTGATGAAATACGAGACCCCGTAACCTTGAGAAATGGATTTATTGGTTTGTTTGATCAGAAGAATGGTAAGAACAAAAGCTTTATAGACACACACACACACACA
The DNA here is from genome assembly GCA_016584305.1 of Chionoecetes opilio. Taxonomy (NCBI): domain Eukaryota; kingdom Metazoa; phylum Arthropoda; class Malacostraca; order Decapoda; family Majidae; genus Chionoecetes; species Chionoecetes opilio. Next base: position 18,883 of record JACEEZ010023504.1, on the reverse strand, counting down.
CACCACACAACACACACACACACACACACCACACACACCACACACACACACACACCACACACACACACACACACACACACACACACACACACACACACACACAACACACACACACAGACACACACACACACACACACACACACACACACACACACACACACACACACACACACACACCACACAGACACACACACACACACACACACACACATACACACCACACACACACACACACCACAACACACACACACACACACACACAACACACACCACACACACACACACACACACCACACACACACACACAGACCACACACACACCACAAACACACACACACACACACAGTACACAACAGACACACACACGGACACAACACACAACTACAAACTAAGAGCTTCCACAACTCACCTCACACCATTGTAAAATTATAGCAGAGAAAAAACAGGGACAGGAACAGAGGAAAATAGCAAAGTGCTTCGAATGGAGCTTTGTCACTAGGAGACCAGTTCTCAGAACAAGATGATATATGACAGGATAGAAAAATAAGAGGAGGAGTTTATGACGGCAGATACAAGGTGAAACCAATGGGGAAAAGTGCTTGTTAATGACCTGTTAAAGGGAAAGAGTGATGGGCGGAGAGAAGATAGATGGAGGACTGCAGGGTAAAGAAATTTAAGGGAGGGAGAGATGTTGTGAGGCAATGAAGTTGTTAAAACCCACAGGAGGGAGGGAGGGAGAGATGTTGTGAGGCATGAAGTTGTTACAGAGGGAGGGAGGGACATATATTGTGAGCAGTGAAGTTGTTAATAACCCACAAGAGGGAGGGAGGAGAGGGATGTTGTGAGGGAGTGAAGTTGTTAAAACCCACAGGAGGGAGGGAGGAGAGGGATGTTGTGAGGGAGTGAAGTTGTTAAAACCCACAGGAGGAGGGAGGGAGAGGGGATGTTGTGAGGGAGGTGAAGTTGTTAAAACCCACAGGAGGGAGGGAGGGAGAGGGGATGTTGTGAGGGAGTGGAAGTTTTAAAACCCACAGGAGGGGAGGGAGAGGGGATGTTGTGAGGGAGTGAAGTTGTTAATACCCACAGGGGAGGGAGGGAGGGAGAGGGGATGTTGTGAGGGAGTGAAGTTGTTAATACCCACAAGAGGGAGGGAGGGAGAGGGGATGTTGTGAGGGAGTGAAGTTGTTAATACCCACAGGAGGGGGACGGGAGAGGGGATGTTGTGAGGGAGTGAAGTTGTTAAAACCCACAGGAGGGAGAGGAGGGAGAGGGGATGTTGTGAGGGAGTGAAGTTGTTAATACCCACAAGAGGGAGGGACGGAGAGGGGATGTTGTGAGAGAGTGAAGTTGTTAAAACCCACAGGAGGGAGGGACGGAGAGGGGATGTTGTGAGGCAGGGAAGTTTTTAAAACCCACAAAGGAGGGAGGGAGGGAGAGGGGATGTTGTGAGGGAGTGAAGTTGTTAAAACCCACAAGAGGGAGGGACGGAGAGGGGATGTTGTGAGGCAGGGAAGTTGTTAAAACCCACAGGAGGGAGGGAGGAGAGATGTTGTGAGGGAGTGAAGTTGTTAAAACCCACAGGAGGGAGGGAGGGAGAGATGTTGTGAGGCAGTGAAGTTGTTAAAACCCACAGGAGGGAGGGAGGGAGAGATGTTGTGAGGGAGGGAAGTTGTTAAAACCCACAGGAGGGAGGGAGGGAGAGGGGATGTTGTGAGGGAGGGAAGTTGTTAAAACCCACAGGAGGGAGGGAGGGAGGGAGAGATATTGTGAGGCAGGGAAGTTGTTAAAACCCACAGGAGGGAGGGAGGGAGAGGGGATGTTGTGAGGCAGGGAAGTTGTTAATACCCACAGGAGGGAGGGAGGGAGAGGGGATGTTGTGAGGGAGTGAAGTTGTTAATACCCACAGGAGGGAGGGAGGGAGAGGGGATGTTGTGAGGCAGGGAAGTTGTTAAAACCCACAGAAGCTCGCCGTCCAGGGTGGGTGACAGGACAGGTAAAGAATAGATAGTCCCCACGAGGATTCATTAATCGTGTGCGAGGGACGTAAAACACGACGACGCTTCTTGTTAATTCTCAGCAATGAACATTTTTACCACGAAAACACCCAGTAGTAATTATGAGCTTCCGATTCTGTGCATCTTATTTCCTCTTTCTCGCTTTCATGGTTATTAAAATCTTAAAAGTCTTGTTTAGAGATCCAATGTGACTCTCTCATTAACATCTTGTACTTCACTTCACTTTAATTTCAGCAAACATTCTCTTAAGTTGGGTCCTTTTGATGATAGCCATGGCACAAAAAAGCTGTGAATTGGATGCAAGGAATATGTGATGAAAAGGAAGCAGTTAGGAGAGGTATGAGTTTTAATTAATGCAGGTTTGTAGGCGCACATTGAGACGTAGGACAGTATACAACACAGGGAAAGGCTTGTGTTGTGCGTACCTCGAGAAGCAGTCTGTCGTCATATATAGTTTGTGGTACTTTGATTAATGTTGTCGCCAATGATTGTTTAAGAAACCTTAGTTCAGACTCATGGCCTTAAAATGCTGCAATCAAAGAGGTGAACTGTCTCCATACGTTATCTTTCTAAGTCTTCTCTTATATCCTCACTACTCGAGACCAGGGAGAGTTTACACTATGATGATGAAACATTGCACTAAAGATAAAATAACAAACTGTGTGTGTGTGTGTGTGTGTGTGTGTGTGTGTGTGTGTGTGTGTGTGTGTTGTGTCTGTGTCTGTGTCTGTGTCTGTGTTGTGTATGTGTGGTGTTGTGTTTTGTATTCTACTTTTGCCGTTGAGGAAACCACAAGCCTGCAGTTGATTCCCAAATTCGCTCTCTTTACCCCAGCCGACACAGCGGCCCGAGGGAATGGTGGGCCTCGCCTCGGTGCCCTTCGTGGGACATTAACCATGCAACCCGAAGAAACATGCTTTCGTTCTCACCTACACAGAGTAAAGCATGTACGTGGGCGGGACGGTAAATCCAATGGAATGGTGTGGGAATGAGCACCAGGGGCAAGTTTATTAGGTTACACATTTCCCACATGTCCTGGAGACCCCGGCAGCCCCGAGCGACCTTATTTGCACCACAGGATATTAAAAACTTATAAAGTATCGTGAAGTGTTCCTGCGTCGCCGCAACGGCACTAACAGGCGGCCAGAAGAGCCCAGAGTGCCAGGGACCAGCAACCGGGTCCCGATATTAAGTAGCATTAAATTATAAAGGATATTGGAAGCATGAAAATACGAGCAAGCATTGAGAGAGTTCTTATTTCGCACATTTTAAATACGTGCTTTCCAGAGCTCGGAAACATTTGCTGCTCGGTATCATACTCGTCCGAGACCACTGGAATAACTGCATTCAAATTTTAGTAATTTTTCCGAGACCACTGGAAAAACTGCTCTCAATTTTAAGTAATTTTTCCCGAATAGAAACTGTTTACAGATCTGCAGTTATTTGGCAAATGTTTGATTGATAAAAGGTAGATGATGATCAGAAAGCAAAGTATTCACTGCTTATTAGGAGGAATATCTATCCTTCCAAGAATAATTAATACCATTTTCTTACAAAGACTCGAGAATGCGTTACCCTTTAGAAATTGTGAGATAATGCCACTGTTCTAATGGCCGAAGACATTAACGCCTGCACATGTGGCAAAGGAGTATCCAGTTTCATGGCCAGTGTGGGAAGAAATCCATTTTCATGCCTTTTTAGGAGTGTGATAACCGCTTCCTTGTGTCATGAGCCACTTGGATCCACTTCGCAGGGCATGATGGGCGTGAGGCATGACGACGCCCACGCCCCAGGCACAGCACTAGCGGAGGAGGAAGCGCGATGGACGGGTTGAGGGGACTGTGGGTACGTAAGGGATATGTTTACCTGGTGACGTCACGGCCAGCCAGGTACATTAGGGTGTCGATACTGATGTTTGTTGCGACGCAGCGGCTCGAATGTCCCGGTGTGTTTGAAGGATGGGGATCGATCTATGGGTGAGGCTGGGACACATACCACTCACACAACCATCCTCTTGCTCAAGGGTGACAGTAAAGACCCGCTTGTAGGCCTGACAGGAACTAACTGTAGGAACCTGACTGTAGGAACTAACAGGCCTTGAACCCACGACTTGTTGAATAGGAGGCGGGAATATTTACACTCAATGCAGACTGTGTGTGTGTGTGTGTGTGTGTGTGTGTGTGTGTGTGTGCGTGTGCGTGTGCGTGTGCGTGTGCGTGTGCGTGTGCGTGTGCGTGTGCGTGTGCGTGTGCGTGTGCCTGTGCCTGTGCCTGTGCGTGTGCCTGTGCCTGTGCCTGTGCCTGTGCGTGTGCGTGTGCGTGTGTGTGTGGTCGTAGTACGAGTAATATTAGATGTCCAAATAGTGGCAACAGCGCCAGTATATCAGCAATAGCAATAGTAGCAACCGCAATAACAGGAGTAAGAGAAGATGAGGGTATAACCTTGTATATATTGTGTATCTGAGTAAAGTTAAGGTTAACACGGCTAAGCAGAACATTCATTTAGGGTGCGTTTGGAACTTTAAACTAACTGGGGCGGGAATTTTAAGGATGTAGCCGGAGGAGTATAATGACCACTCGCTTCTTTCAAGCCGCCACGAGTGCCTGTAGAAACGCCTCCGTTGTAGAATGTTGGGGAAAGAGAGAGTACGACGCCGTTTCTTTGAGGCTTAGTAACTTTATAGTATAATAATAATAATAATAATAATAATAATTTTATTCTCGCCCGGAGGCATACAGACAAAAACAAAGCAACAAGAACAAGCCAAGGAGTTAACTTAAGTACTAGAGCAAAAACAAAAACAAGAACATAGTATAGGCACATTAGGGGACATAGTATCAAGCAACATAGTATATGCATAAGGATTAAGACATTGAACCTTGACTGAAACATTGCCGTAGTGAAGAACAGATAAGATAAGATTTTCATCCTATCTAGACACTTTGCAAGTACCAACTACAAGGTTATTGACTATACAAAGCGCCGCCACGTCAGCACGAGCTAGGCGGACTCGAACCGCTGACCGAATGCACAGGGACGCTGCACATTGCGAGCTCACGTCTCTACCAACCTTGCCACACTGACGGGCTAGTGAAGAACAACCTCCCTCAAACATTGACATGCACATATAAAGAGAGCCTCGACAACCTGCTCAAGAAAACAATTCCAAACACCAGCCAAGGTGTGTGTCTATCCTCTGCTCCGTCAGCTGCTGTGTTCAAGGGATGAATACATAACGATGCACAAGAACAACGAAAAAAATCATTGCCTATATAGACAGTATTAGCTCCTCCTTGCCTGCTACCACTATTACCGACATTACCTTCGCCACTCATAACCATGATTAACACAACCACCACTATAACCTAGTATGTTATCTCTCTCTTCTCTCTCTCTCTCTCTTCTCTCTCTCCTCGTCTCTCCTCTCTCTCTCTCTTCTCTCTCTCTCATCTCTATCTCGCTCTCTCTTCTCTTCTCTCCTCTCATCTCTCTCATTCTCTCTCTCTCTCTCCTCTCTCTCGTCTGCTCTCCTCTCTCATCTCTCTCTCTCTCTCTCCGTCATAATCTTCGATAGTCTTCCGCCAACACTTGAAGAAAGCTTATATCATCCCTTCCATTACGCACAACCACATTTTCATCCCCCAACATAACACTGCTCCTTTCCACCCGACACAGATATTTTGTCCATAACCCCAGCCCCGCTTTGGCATTACGCATCACGGCAGGTCACCACCCTGTCTGCGCAATATTAAACCCCTCCAAACCCCCGCCCCCCTTCGACCTCCCTGCACCCTTCACCCCCAGCCCCGCCTCCAACCCCCAGCCCCCTCCACCTTACCACAAGTGCTTCTAATGATCTACTTTTCCTCAAATTATATCGCAGTGGGACGTTTATCCAGCCCAGGATTTGCTCCTCGCCTCCCATGAAATCGCGCTAGCCTGACCCTAATACTCCATGTTCCAAGGTCAGTATTGTTTCATTATTGCTTTGTGTTATTTTATTTTGTTACCTCTTTGTCTTCCCCGCCCGTCGTGCGGATATGTGACCTTCTATGCAGTGTCTCTGCGTTGAAGAACTACATGAAGCCTCGCAATTCCTCCTTTGTGGCTGCTCAAAGAAGCCATCGCGTGGCACATGTGCCAAGGCTTCTCAATGCTGGCCCGTGTTCTGGGTCGCCTACACCCAACGCAGCACGGCCGCGACAGAGCCACAGCGGTATGCGGTCGCCCCTATAACGGCAAAACGCTTAGAAGTTATAGCACATAGAGCACGATGTATGGGTAAGTCTGAACCTTGCCACCACACATCCCAACCCCTTGCTTAAGGAGGAAGTAAATGCCCTCATTGTATGAGAAAACTTTACAGTCTGATTGAACCTCGAACCTACAACCACTGACTTGGCGAGACGCTATTTACTATATAGGATTATCGGACAGTGTGTGTGTGTGTGTGTGTGTGTGTGTGTGTGTGTGTGTGTGTGTGTGTGTGGTGTGTGTGGTGTGTGTAGTGTGTGTTGTGTGTGTGTGTGTGGTGTGTGTGTGTGTGTGTGTGTGTGTGTGTGTGTGTGGTGTGTGTGTGTTTGTGTGGTGTGTGTGTGTGTGGTGTGGTGTGTGTGTGTTGTGTGTGTGGTGTGTGTGTGTGTGTGTGTGTGTTTGTGTGTGTTGTGTTGCATTTATAGTGTCCAATTTTATGATACATTGACCTCATTTTTTTTCCTCCTCCTTTGTCCCGCCACGATCGAGACTCAAGGAAATAATTTTGCAGGCAGCAGTGAGGTGGCCTCGCCACGCACGTGAGGGAGAGAGGCTGGACCGGCACGGGGCAGGGAGGGAGGGCTTTGTTTGGTTTGCGTTAGAAGGGAAACCGCTGCCTCAGATAAACTCTTAATATCGGCCAAGATCTGTAGGAAGGAAGCGTGTGTTGCATTAAGTCCTTTTCCTTATTATTTGGATTATATTCTTATTTTGTGGAATATTAAGGTGATTTAGTGCCTAGAAGAACCAGCTAACACATGTACCACAAGTCAGGCATTTTTCGGGTTAATCTCGATAATGAGGGTACTTTGTTTTGTACTAAAAAGACAAAGTTTTCCCATTCTGAGGATCAAATCAGTGGAAGTTTTGGTATCTGAAATTCTGAATATGGATTAGGTATCCACATAGACTTCATGAAACTCTGGCAAAATTCTCACCGATCGTGGAAAAAGTATCTCGTTCTATCAGATATCGGAATACACATCACATAAAGAGGAGGCTGAGGTACTGAAGTCTGCAAGTGGGCCGTGTTGCTATGTAGGGCGTCTTGCTATGTAGGGTGTGTTGCTATGTAGGGGAGTGTTGCTATGTAGGGAGTGTTGCTATGTAGGGGAGTGTTGCTATGTAGGGGGAAATGTTGCTAGGAAGGGGAGTGTTTTGCCTATTAGGGGTGTGTTGCTATGTATGGGAGTGTTTGCTATGAAAGGGGAGGTGTTGCTATGTAGGGGAGTGTTGCATGAAGGGGAGTGTTGCTATGTAGGGTGTGTTGCTATGATAGGGGAGAGTGTTTGCTATGAAGGGGAGTGTTGGCTATGTGGGGAGTGCTGGGCTATGTAGGGGGCGTGTTGCTATGTAGGGGTGTGTTTGCTATGTAGGGAGTGTTGCTCATGAAGGGGAGTGTTGCTATGTTAGGAAGGTTGTGTTGCTATGTAGGGTTGTTGCTATGTAGGGGCGTGTTGCTATGTAGGGGCGTGTTCTATGTAGGGGTGTGGTTTTGCTATGTAGGGGAGTGGTTGCCTATGTAGGGGAGGGTTGCTATGTAGGAGAGTGCTGCTATGTAGGGGAGTGGGTGCTATGTAGGGAGTATGCTATTAGGGAGTGTTGCTATTAGTGGAGTGTTGCTAGTAGGGGAGTGTTTGCTATGTAGGGGAGTGTTGCTATGGAGGGAGAGTGCTGCTATGTAGGGGAGTGTTTGCTATGTAGGGGAGTGTTGCCATTTAGGGGAGTGGTTGCTAATGTAGGGGAGTGTGTGCTATGTAGGGGCGTGTTGCTATGTAGGGGAGTGGTTGCTATGTAGGGAGTGTTGCTATGTAGGTGGAGTGTTTGCTATGTATGGGCGTTTTGCTATGTAGGGGAGTGTTTCTATGTAGGGGAGTGTTGCTATTTAGGGGAGTGTTGCTATGTAGGAGGTGCCTGCTATGTAGGGGAGTATTGCTATTTAGGGGATGTTGCTATTAGGGAAGTGTTGCTATGTAGGGAGTGTTTGCTATGGTAGGGGAGTGTTGCTATTTGGGATGTTGCTATGTAGGGGAGTGTTGCTATGTATGGGAGTGTTGCTATGTAGGGGAGTGTTGCTATGTAGGGGATGTTGCTATGTAGGAGTGTTTGCTATGTAGGGGAGTGTTGCTATGTAGGGGAGTGTTGCTATGTAAGGGAGTGTTGCTTAGTGAGGGGATGTTGCTATGTAAGGGATATTGCTATGTAGGGGAGTGTTCTATGTAGGGGAGTGTTTTGCTATGTAGGGGGAGCGAAGTTGTCACCGAAGCCAAGACGTCCTTGACACTCAGCAGCAGGGAGGGTTACGTATGCAAGACTTGTGAATGTTCCTTGTATTTACTGGAGCTTTAACGTAAGTCAGTGGTGGTGTGCGGCGCTTCACAGAGGGAAGGGAAGGACAGGGAGGGATTTGCTTCACCTTGCCTTGATCGCCTGGACGAAGTATCCGACACGCGGCCACTCAGCCAGGATTCAACGCAGAGAATGTTTTTCCTTTTTTTTTTTATCAACGATTTAACCAAGGATAATATTACACCCTCTATATAATATTATCCTTGGTTTAACATAGCCATTCCGCGCATCGCTCTGAGCTTTACTCTTTCAACTTACCTATTATTACCTCGCCATCAGCCCCTCTCCCTGCCTCTCTTGTACTCGTGCATAGCTTTTTTTTTTGAAAATGGTAGCTACGGTCTTTTAATCTACATGAGTACCATGCGTTTTATTGTCCGCCATTTATTGTGATGAAGTGATTGGTTTTGAGTGTTAAAGGTGAGCAACTACTTTTAGCCCTGATAAAGAATGAATTGCAATATCTCGTCACATACATTATAGTCCCTTATCTTGATTACATAACTATCATATATGCGATTATTATGAAAAATCAAAGTTATGTAGTAAGATCTGTATCTAACTTTTTAATCGTCAATCTTATAACATTATCAAACCCTTATTGATAAGAACAAATATTAAAATAGTATATATTTGTTAACCTGTCAGATTAATCCTTTCTTGTTAATTTAACTATTATGAAGCTTCGTCTCAACTACCCTGATTATCCCGCTTCCCTTGTCTGCCTCCCGTGGGTGTAGTGGCTTAGCGTGCCTGCTACGAATCTGCGGGCCCTGGTTCGAATCCGGCCCAGGCAAGTCGGTGACCCAGCCAACCCAGCTGTTCTTCCTTCCTTTCGGGGTGAGTAAATGGGTACCTGGGGTAAATGGGGAATGTACTGTTGTAAACCCGGTGTCACACTAGCCATGTTTCCCGGTAACGGATCCTCACCACCACAGGCTCTAAGGGCGACACGGAGATGAAGCAAACCGAATACCACGCGCAGCATAGCGTATGCTCCCCACTTACCTTACCTTAACCATTACACTGCCTTCAATATACACCGACACTCCATCAAGTCCCCTGACCAATCCCTCGCCCACTACCTTTCAATTATACCATTTCCTGCTCCATCACCACACTCGCCCAAAGCATCCCATCAATTTCGGACATCTCGCCCAAAGCAATCCCCATCACTCTCGTACGCTCGCATACCAGCTCCTCTCCTCAGCTTTAAATACATCAGTCTTCCTTCAACCCCCAAACCTCTCCCACATTCAGAAGCCCTTCCGTGTTCCTACCTTCACCTTCACCGCCTCTAAAGCCTGTCATTGATTTTTCTTAACCGGCTTATACACATTCTAGGCAGTCACAATAGGATTAATATACGACTAAATAGTGGCAAAAAAATGGCTTTGCAAATGGTTGCTACAATCCAATGTCTTACTTTATGAGAACTATTGATAATGGTTTAGGCTGTTTATTTTGTTCCTTTTTACCACCATACCCCCTATTAGTTAGTCCTTGCCTCCAGACCTCCCTTCGAAAATGTGTTTTATTGTGCACATACTTGTTCATGAACACCTTTCATATACCCAGCATATTTAATTATATCACTTTTAATATAAATAAAATAACATATTTCAAAACTAATGATGATCAACCATAATGATAATGATGATAATAATAATAGGTAATAATATGAGTAATACTATAAACAAAAAATAATGTGCAATATTCTACTGAGGTTGTGTAATATGGCAGGCGTTACCGTAGAGTTTTCATTCACCCATACACTTTGTATCCAACTTTCTTCGCTCACATCACAGCGAGCTTTATGTTGAAGCGAAGGCCGACTTAAAGTTAAATACTTGACAGTTCTTACGTTTTTCTCTTCTTGACTCAAGCCCCCCCTGGGTAAATACTCCACGCCCCACAAGGGGGCGCGCCCATCAGTTTAAGAACCGGTGGTTTAAAAGGTAGTTCGTATAGGGTGGAATACTCAAGATAAGGGAATGTTGTGGTGCTTGAAAATCGAGGATGTGGGACACAGGCAGCGGGGAGACGAGCAGGAGAATTTAGGAAAAAAACAGGTTTTGGGCGGAGACGTAGTCAGGAGATCTGGCAAAGTAGGACAGGGGAGAGGACAGAATAAAATAGCGGCCAAATGCGTTCCCTTTGTTGTGATCCTGTAACGAACACAGCCAGCCGGACGTTGCCACAAAGAGACTGAGGGTAACATATTGTCCAACTGACGCCCCACCAGTCAGAATTCTTAAGTAGGCAGCCCAGCCCAGAAGGAAAATTTGAACAACGTTTATAATTATGAAATACCAAAGATAGGAGAAAGGAAAGAGGAAAGTAACGAATGCGAAAGTTTGAGACAGAGCTATGATGAAATATTATGGATGGGGCGGACGAAATGAATGACGAGAGGCGAAAAAAGAGAGAAGAACGAAGAGAACGGAAAAGGAGAGAATAAAATTGAGAGAAGGCTGAGGGGGGCAAAGGGTTTACGTCTGTACATTTACTTAGGGAAGGTCAGGGACGGAGATTAACACTTTCGTTTGAAAGCTGTGTCGCTAGAAACAGAATCACCTGCTAATGGATGATGGGGTGAAGTAATCAAGGCAATCAGTGACGAGGCGACATTGAAGAACTGAGGAACGAGCACAAAAACCTGTAATGGGAGGGAAGAGAGAGAGAGAGGAGAGAGAGAGAGAGAGAGGAGAGAGAGAGAGAGAGAGAGAGAGAGAGAGAGAGAGAGAGATAGAGAGAGAGAGAGAGAGAGAGAGAGAGAGAGATAGATAGAGAGATAGAGAGAGAGAAGAGAGAGAGAGAGAGATAGAGAGAGAGAGAGAGAGAGAGAGAGATAGAGAGAGAGAGAGAGAAGAGAGAGAGAGAGAGAGAGAGAGAGAGAGAGAGAGAGAGAGAGAGAGAGAGAGAGAGAGAGAGAGAGAGAGAGAGAGAGAGAGAGAGAGAGAGAGAGAGAGAGAGAGATAGAGAGATAGAGAGAGAGAGAGAGAGAGAGAGAAGAGAGAGGAGAGAGAGAGAGAGAGAGAGAGAGAGAAGTATAGAGAGAGACGAGAGAGAGAGATAGAGAGAGAGAGAAGAGTTTGTGTGTGTTTACACCCCGTATCATGATGCCAAACGCCCGTGTGAACCGCAGTTAACATTCGACCCCAATACGAACGTCAAGATAAGGGAAACAGAGTAAATTAAGAGACTTGTATTTGTTAACGCGGACTCCAGAACCTGCAAACCTAGAGGCTAAGAAACTCACAACAGCTCTCCGTCACTCACGAAAATAAGAAGCATTAGTAAATACACTAGATTACTCCGCGTCTCACTCGGTTTCTACTCTGTACTAACAAGGGCTTAAGAAGAACATGTTGCCTGATTTTATACTTCACCATAGAGTACAAACAGACAATGAGCACAGTCCCACTAATAAGAAGCATGAAGAATAAACGCAACTTGAATACTCGCGTCTTCCTCGGTTTCTCCTCTCTTCTAAAAGGACATAAGAAACATGTCTGATTCTGTATTACAACAAAGTAAGACAGTCAGCATAAACTCAGTCCCTGTTCTTTGCCTTGAAAGCGCCCGCGAGGCATCTAAAGTTAACGAAGCTCCCCAAGTTTCAAAGTATTTCAAGTTTAACCGCAAAATTTCAGCAGTATTAGAGACGCCGGGAGAATTCCCCTCAAGAGGCAGTGATGGATTCTGAATTGAGAGGCAGTGGCTCGTATTTCCTCTACGTTATTATTTTTTTCTCACTACCTCCTGCCCAAACAATTCCCTTCACTATACAGGGCTGCAATACTCCTTTCCATCATACACACACTGTAATGCCACCAGCCCAGCCCCTTCTGTTATGATCCCTTCTTGACATACTAACATAAGAGGGGATTGACAGTTGGGGGGGAGGGGGAAAAAGAACTAGGAGGAAGTTAAAAAAAAGGAAAATATGAAATTCCCTGCTATGTCAACCAACACACTGCCATACCATCCCATTCCCAAGCTGTTATCAAAATTCCTCGCCTCTATCATCCTATCTATTTCCTCACATTCACAACCTCACCATCGCCTCCTCCATCCTGCCGACAATCATACCCATTACCTCCACAATACCTCTCCTCCGCCCGCAGTGTCACGACACGGCCTCGCATACTGCAGTGAAGGAAGGGAGAAGAGAGGTCCTTGTGTCTTAGAATATAGATAAACTTCCCCTCACCTCACGCCATTGTCCCTCGACTCCCTCCCAAACCCCCCCCCCCAAACCTTTGTAAAACCGCTCTGATGACGTTCCCTCAAAAGTCCTACTCACCTCTTATTTTCCCCTATCCCTTCCACGCTTTTGGGCACACTTCAAACCTCTGCTACTCTCCAAATGTCTCGGTGTGCGATCTATAGTTTCCTTCCTTTTCTAGTATAGTCTCCCTCGCTAATCTATCTTCTTACTTCCCTCATTTTCAGTCCCCTTCAATATGTTTCCACCTATTCTTTACTGACTGTGTGCTCTTACCTCCTGCCTTCCTACACATTGCTTCTGTCTTGAATGGGCTAAGACTCTTCGCTGCTCTTCGGAACCTAGCCCTTTCTGCAAGACTAAGTATTTCATGTTTGTCTGACCACACCCCCATCTCTCTCTCTCTCTCTCGAGCTCTCTTCTCGCAGCTCTCCTCTCTCTCTCTCTCCCTCTCTCTCTCTCTCGCTCCCTCCGCTCTCAAGCTCTCGCTCTCTGCTCTCGCTCTCGCTCTCGCTCGCCGCTCTCGCTCTCGCTCGCGGCTCTCGCTCTCGCTCTCCCTCCTTCGCTCTCGCTCTTCGCTCTTCGCCTCCGCTCCTCCGCCTCTCTCATCGCTCCTCGCTCTCTCTCTCTCTCAAGATTACAGCTCTCTCTCTCTCATCTCTCTTCTCATCTCTCTCTCTCGTCTCTCTCTCTCCTCTTCTTCTTTGTCTCTCTCTTTCTGTAATCTTCCTGTCTCTCGTCTTCCTCCCTCTCCTCGTTTCTCTCTTCTCTCTGTCTTCTCCTCCCTCTCTCCTCTCCCTCTCCTCTCTCTCTCTCCATCTCCTCTCTCGTTCTCTCTCTCCTCGATCTCTCCTCTGGGCTCTCCTTCTCTCTCTCTCATCTCTCCCTCTCTCTCTCTCTCTTCTCTCTCTCCCGTCTCTCTCTCTCTCTCTCTCTTCTCGCTCTCTTCTCTCTCTCTCTCTCAATCTCTTTTCTCTCCTCCCCCCCACACATTCATAACAGCCACTTTTTAAGGGAGCGACTTTATGATTTCGGTGCAGAAAGGAATCGTGTCTCCTCGCTATAGCATTTGAATACCTTGCTGTCAACAGTGGTGCGGGTCTGTGAGTGAAGGGAGGACCATGTGTCATTTGTCCCCAGTTAATGCAGCGCTACAGGACGCAGGGCTTCTTATTAAAAATGTAATTGATTAAGGAAGAATAGAAAAAAAGGTAGTATTGTGTAGTGCCAAAATTTATGCGTGTGGTGTAGGTGTGCTTTTAGGCTAAAAAGTGAGTCATTTAGATAGATGCCACGCCAGTTTGATGATAATTGCTCTTGCAGCTCCGAAGGGACCAAGGATAATATATAGACTATAATGGCTAAACATAATACTTGCAGTATTTATCCTAGTGGGGACGCACCCTTCCACCCCCTCCACTCTTGCATCTTCCCGTGTACACCCACTCTTGGGTATACCGCGGTTGTTTAAGCCTTGGCGCTAAGTCGACTACTGAGTTGTTAGTTTGTACCGAAGTTTTTGGCTCTTAAGTACACCGCTTGGTCTCCCTCTTCCCCGTGGTCTGAGCGAACTTTATGGGCGGACTGTGCGGCGAGTAGATGGAAGGACTTGGAAGGGGACAGGTGGAAGACTTGGAAGGGGTACGGTGGAAGCAGGGACAGGTGGAAGGACTTGGGAATGGGTAGGTGGAAGCGGACAGGTGGAAGGACTTAGAAGGGGTAGTGGAAGCATGGGCAAGAATGGAAGGTAATGAAGGGGTAGGTGGAAGCAGGGACAGTGGAAGGACTTGAAAAGCCTCGTGTGTAATATCATCTGGCAGCGGTGAGGTGGTCGTGTGCCGCATTCCGACGCTGAGGTGGGACCAATAGCCACAGCGGTGACTAGCCTTGGTCCGCCGGTTGTGGAGGTTGATTGGTGAAGGTGTGCGGGGTTTTTTTTGGCTGGGGGTTCGGAGGACCGGTGTTGCGGGATTTGCGTGTGTATATAGGTATTCTTACACACACACAACAACACACACACACACACAACACACACACACACACACAGACACAGACCACAGACACACACACGCACACACACTACACACACACACCCACAACACACCTCACACACACAACCACACACACACACACACATACACATACACATACACATACACTACACACACACAAGACAGCACACACACACACACACACACACACAAAACGCACACACACACACACACACACACACTTCACAAAGGAAAACGGTAGGAAAAGTATGTGAGTGGAGATTGTCGTAACGTGATATCATGGCAGCGTATTTTGCTTATATAAGTTTGTTCCAGTTTTCAGAATTATCATGATTACTGAACAGCCGTTGATATAAAACCAAGGGCGACTAATAACCTCAAAATAAAGATGATCAAGAAAAATAAAGAAACACAAATACGGGAACTACTACAGACTGCATTCAATTTTGATTATTTGCATATTTTCTATGTTATCAGGTGGTAACTTTTCGCAGGATCTTACTATAGGATTAATTCATGTTCTGTTTGTGCTTTCGTTCTGTCCCCTGGTTGTCCATATTTCGGGTGCAGGTCAATTGGTACTGAGGCGATTGTTAATGAAGTCAAATGTTCCCCAAGACATTTCGGTCTCAAGTCATATTCAAGTCATACTCAAGTCAATTGGGTACCAGTCCAAAGCGTAACCTAGTCAACTTGTCCCTGGACTTTGGACTGGGAACCAATTGACTTGAGTTCACGTCGAAGGGGGGGAGGAAGGGTGAGTCCTTACCTGTGGACTCACCCTCTATGACTTGAGACCGAAATGTCTTGGGGAACATTTGACTTCATTAACAATCGCCTCAGTACCAATTGACATGTAACCGTCAATTTCTGCCTAAAGAATGTCTGCCTTTCTGCCTGTTCTGGTCGAAAGAAAATATCCTACAACGAAATGTCGCCTTCCTTGACCTTTTCATTACCGAAGCACAACCACACTTGCATCGATTCCCTTGTATTGTCGTGCCGTGTCCGGGAGCGTCTGACCAATCTGCCGGGGCGCGACTACGAATCACTGATCGTTAAAGTTTTGACATTATATTTGGACATGCGTGTGATTCTCTCGAGTGACAGAAGACCTGAACAAGGATGCTAATTCTTTATTTCGCTCCTTTCTTTCTTTTTTGACATATATCCTCCTTCCCTCATTCCTTCTTTCTTTCCTTCTTTCGTTTGTTCGTTTGTTCGTCCCGTCCTTCCTTCCTTCATTCCTTTCTTTCCTATCCCCTCCTATTTCCTCAATGCTCTTTCCTTCCTCCTTCCTTCCTTCCTTCCTTCCTTCCTTCCTTTCTTCCTACCATCCCTCCTTTCCTCAATGCTTCCCTCCTTCCTTCCTTCCTTCCTTCCTTCCTTCCTTCTTTCTTCCTACATCCCGCCTTTCTCAAGTTCCTTCCCTTCCTTGCCTTCCTTCCGGTTGCTTTTTGTATTATCCTTGACCTGAAACCTACCCTCAATACTAAACAAACATTAGATTCTGTGTACATTTCAAAGTGTTCATGTACGTGTAAATGGTGAGTGTACACTACTACACAATCCCGACACAACCCTTCCACCCCTGCCACATCCCATTTCCACTTGTGATAATGTTTGTGATCCACACTGGAATCCACAAGGGAGTTAAAGACCAACAACTTGAATCTGCTATTGGAGTAACCACCGACTTTCCCTAGTGATTTGTTTATTATTATTATTATTTTTCGTTGGAGCCGTTACGTTGAAGTTTTTACGTTGGAATTTAGTCAGATCAGGTTAAATGATGTTGTTGGGGTGTTGCCTTCCTGTAACGGCACCCTATGTTTAGTTTTCAATATTTTCTATTATATTGTTTTATTATGTAACTGCTGCTTTTGTGACTGTTGCTGCTGCTGCTTCATAATACTTTTCCTTTTGTTCCACATCGATAACAATGTCCTCTTGGTTTCCTCTTGTTTGGCATTTTGTTGAATAGACGGAATATTTCTCACATGTTTTCCTGGTAGGGTTGACATGTTAAGAATATTAGTTATGTTACAGTGTCCAGTTTTGCTTTGCCGAAAAAAAAAAAATAAAAAACCTTACAGGAGAAAGAAGGGCAGCGAGGCATAAGTGTGGAATGAAATAAGAAGGAATATTTCTCACATGTTTTCCTGGTAGGGTTGACATGTTAGAAATATTAGTGATGTACAGTGTCCCGTTTTGCTTTGCACCTACGAGAGAAAGAAAGGAAACGCATCCTGAGCGTGGGTCCTGATGCCTCCCTCTAGCTGACCTACCAGGAGGGGGGATGGGAAGGAGGGAAGGGGTAGGAGGCAGGGGGGCAGGGGAGGGGGAAGGTGTGGGGAGGGAAGTGGGAGGGGGAGTACCTGAAGTGTTTTTCATCAACAAATATACCACAGTGGCTTACCTCCATCCGAACCAGGACTGAGGTTGTTGTGTCTCGCTTACGTATCCGCCATGAGGAGGCTGACAGGCATGAGTTTATAACACTAAACCGGCCTCTCACCACCCTTCGCCCCTTTAAAAACAATTACCTCATAGCCTATAGCCTCACGATTCAATCCCCTTCCCCTACCTCTCCCATGCTCGCGTAAGGTCTCCAACTGCTCACCCGTAAGAGAATTAAATCTTAGATCGTGTATATCACCCTCCTTTGATCTGCCAATCCTCCCACCTGTGTGAAACCCTCAGGCCGTCCGGCGGCCGGCTGACCCTGCCCTCCATTCCCATTCTTTCTGTAATTTTTCCTATAATCAATCTGCAATTGCTTTCTCGCTTCGCTTTACAGAGAGAGAGAGAGAGAGAGAGAGAAGAGAGAGAGAAGAGAGAGAGAGAGAGAGAGAGAGAGAGAGAGAGAGAGAGAGAGAGAGAGAAGAGAGAGAGAGAGAGAGAGAGCAGGAGAGAGAGAGAGAGAGAGAGAGAGAGAGAGAGAGAGAGAGAGAGATAGAGATAGAGAGAGAGAGAATAACGAACTCGGCCTTGACAAAACAAGCTAGAAAAACTTAGAGTAAGACCGGTATACAAGAAATAGCACATAACAATCGTGCACAAAGCCACACTGTCATATAAGTTAGGCTACCTGTCCAGTGACGCGGCCTTCTTCCCTTCCTTCCTCTGTTCCTTCATGTGGAACAATCGGATTGAAGCTTACGTACTTTCCCGCCGCTCCTGTTTTACCCTCTAGTCGTCACACTTGCCATGGCTTTCCCCTCATCTTTTTTTTCTTCCGCTTTTGCCACCACTATAAGTACTATAGCCAGTACTATATTACTTACCCATTGCCATATTACCTTATACATACCTTATCATATTACCTTACATACTACCTTACTGCTATTACTTACCCCTTACCTATTACTAGTACTGTAGAGTCGTCTGTTCTCTTAGGTCAGCGTGATCCAACTACGGGTCAGGCTGACTTTTTGTGGCCCGCGAACACTCACATCAATATGATGATTACATTTTATCCTGTAAAAGATAATAATGAAGTATCATTCACCATTTAGTCAAGGATCCTGGGCATAATTATGAACGTATTGAGTCGTGTAGGCACCACACACACCACCACACACACACACACACCACACACACGACACACCAAACACCACACACACACACACACACCCACCACACCACCACACACACACACACACACACACACACACACACACACACACGCAAACATACACACACACACACACACACACACACCACACCAAACCACACACACATACTCGTCACACCCGCACACACACACACACGCACACACAACAACACACACACACACACAAACGCCCAGACACCCACACGCACACGCACACACGCACACATTTCACATTCATTACTTCCAATACATACCTCATTTTGAACATGGAGGCACAGACAAGGCAAGATCTCTCTGCTGCTAATGTCCTTTGACCCATTCAGAATTACAACTTCATGACCTGCACATAGAGAAGCTCAACACTGCCGGCACTGTTTGCAGCAGGAGGGCGCGAGGAGAAACTTTA